>CAUYRT010071228.1:0-21947 GCA_963574885.1 Lepilemur ruficaudatus
GTCTCTACTATAAATAGAAAGAAATTAATTGGACAACTAAAAATATATGTAAAAAATTAGCCAGGCATGGTAGCGCATGCCTGTAGTCCCAGCTACTCGGGAGGCTGAGGCAGAAGGATCGCTTGAGCCCAGGAGTTTGAGGTTGCTGTGAGTTAGGCTGACACCACGGCACTCTACAGCCCGGGCAACAGAGTGAGACTTTGTCTCAAAAAAAAAAAAAACCCCACAAAATCAGGATGCATGCCTTGTGCTCTTTCTAGTTCCCTGTTCTGATGAGCAGATGTTTCCTGTTGAGCTGATTTACAGTATTTCTCGTAGTAATAGTCACTTTCATCCTGTCATGGGAACTCTCCCATTCAGGTACTATTACTTCATTTTTAATTTTAATATTTATATTTATTCATATTTGAATATATAAATAAATTCATACAAAATATTAAAGGCAGAGAGAATATATTATTTAAAGTTATTCCGTTTCTCACCTTGACTATTCAGGTCCATTACAGTTGTGACCCTGGATAGCAGCTTATCTTGTATTTTTCCAGAGGGAGATACTAATATATACACATATTTTTTTCTAAATTCAGTGGCAGTAATTATACACACTTCCTGTATCATTATATTTTTTCTTATGATACCTCTTGGAGACTTTCTCATGTTAATACAAATACAGCTTCTCTTTTCATTTTAGTGATTATAGGGTATCACTTTGAAAGTATTTCCTAAGATTTACCTTATCAGTAGCTGCCAGGGGGACTTAAATGTTATTTCCAGTCTTTTGGCATTATAACGATTCTGCAACGTATATACGATTAATATTATGTTAAACTTATGTAAACATATACACAAATACCTAAATGTGGAATTGCTAAATCAAAGGCATGTGCATTTACATTTTCGCTACATAATTCCAACGGTTCACACTGTCACTAGCCAACATGAGACACTGCCGATTCCCCCAAACCCTTAGCAGCTCAGTGTCCTGTCAAACTGCTCTTCCTTGTCCGCCACAGAGGTGAAACAAGAATCTCACAGTCTTACTTTGTACATTTTTTATTATCGGTAAAATGAAACATTCATATTTTTGCCTATTTAAAAAATGTGGTGGTGCTCTCTTCTCGTAGATTTGCAAGAGTTAATTATAACTTAAATTATCTCTATGACTATAATATAAATTGCAAACGTTTTCTTGATCTGACCATTAGCCTTTTTGCTTCACTTAAATCTTTCTATGAATAATTTCACTATCTTCCAACATGTTCCCCTTTCTATAAGTTATTAATTCAATCAAAATTTGATTTTGTGGATGTCAGGTCCTGATATTCTTCATTAATTGCTTTTTATTTTTAAACTTTGCTTGAATGAAACTACTATGACACGCATATTTAAAAAATGAGCAACACTGTTACGCTATTAAAAGAAAAGAAACTTTATTTTATAATTTCCTTACCAGGAATACTCAGCCTATTTAATATGTGAGCTGAGATATTTCATCCCTACACCAAGTAGCTTAGCAGGTGCAGGTAAGACTGTCATCAACATATTGGCAGCCGTGTCAAGGATCTGCGAAATGAACGAGGGTTTTGCACTGTTAGCTCTTTCGATGTTTTCTTGTAGTCGATTTATCTCGTTATTTAACTCTTCAGATTTCTTTTTAAATCCTTCCTTAAGCAGTTCTTCTTGGACCTATAAAGGGGGAATAATACACTTTTGCAAATCGCCAATTTGTAAAAGTCAGAGTTTTGTATTTGACAATTTTAGCAGTTAAGCATGTGTTTATTCCTCTAACATCTTAGAACACTCTTTGATGAGTTTGTTCAAAATTTCCAGATGATCAGGCCTGAGTACTGGGAGCATACATGGTTTATACCTTTGTGAAATTCCCTCATTGGGGTGAGGGGAGGAGTTTTGTTTTAGCACAAAGAATGCACTTCGGGAGGGAATGTAGGTTTAATTCTAATTAATTCTCTGTTAACACTGAGTAAGCAGGGCTATGCTCATCTAACAAATTATGGGAGTTGCTGACCCTGGATAGAATTCGGGTGGTCAGGCTCCAGGTTGGGCCAAAAAATGTATGTTACTCTAGTTGTATAGGATGAATCAGGAAGATATGGAAACAAATAAAACAATTTCGTAGCTTTCAGCATCCCCCATTCCATATCAGGCCAAATCTGATACCTTCAGACCAGATGGATCTAATTCAGGTCTCTTTGATGGTTGTGCCAAGAATCCCAAGGACTAGTGGACTAAACCTGTCTCACTGGGGCACAGTGAGACCATCCTATATTCACCACACACGGCAGCCAGCACCGTGGGGATGTCACGTGTACTCTCCAAAGGCTAACACTACAGATGGTGCTGGAGTCTGTAAACTTACAAGCTTCATGGGGATTGAGAGGTTTGTATTTGAGGTTTTAGTGGAATCTACATTTTTGGGCTTCCTTCTTGAATTACGACTATTCTTAAAATTGCGGAACTTCCTTTCTTGGGGAAGCAGAGCTTTTTCCCTCGAGCATTTTCAGGCTCCATCCAGACTCACCTTCAGCTTGTGCTCCAGCATCTTCTCCTGCTCTCTCAGAATGTTTTCCCTTTCCCACTCCATCTTTTCTGTAAGTTGGGCTATGTTTTCCCGGAAGCTTCTCTCTTGAGCCTCCATCATTTGCTGCTGCTCCTTCTGTTTCTGCCTTTGCACCAACATTTCCTTCTCGGCTGCCTCCTTCAGGGCCCTCTCCGCTGGTCCACAGACGTTTCACGGAGGAAAGAAAATTACAGTCAGGCCTGAGTTCTACCCTCCTGAACTCAGAGACCAAGCTGACTTTGAAAAAGGTAGCGGGGTGGATGATCGGAACTATCTGGATTCTCCCACTAGCCATGTCAGGAAAAGCATGTTTCAGAATGTGAAGGAAAGACACTGACTGGTTGGATGTGAAACCCCAGCTCTCCATGTTGCTTTAAGATTTAGCAGAGCACGTGTTCTCTAGCAGGAGGAAGCTCCTTGTGTCAGGAAAATCCTTCTGTCTGATCAGGCAGAGGGCATTGCAGGAAGCTACCCACCCCTCTTGAGCCCTGCCCCTGTACCTGCTATGGCCTTCTCTCCAGCAGTGAGGGCTTTGTCTGACTGCAGGATGGATTCCTCTGTAACTGCCTGTGACTGCAGGAAGCTCTGGAGGACCTCCTCTGCCTGAGGAACCAAGAAGAACCATAAGATCTGTCAGGTAGCAAAGATCTAGTCTTCTGATGAGGAAATTATTGAGCAGTAAAGCCACAAATCTAACCCTGTAATTCTGCATCTGCTTAGGATCCCACAGTGCTTCTTTCCTTCCTTGGCCACAACACAAAGTCCAAGCTCTTTGATGAGACGTGAGAACCTTACACGGCAGCCTCCTTCCCAGCTCCACAGCTCCTCCCCCAGGGACACTGCCACCACCCTCCCCAGGTGCAGACACCAGATTTACCGCTGGTCTGCAAACACCGATTCTCCATTGTTTGGAATATTTTCACATTCTGTTTCTTCTGCCTGGATGCTTCTGCCTGGTTGCTGTGCTACCCTTTCTTAATTAGCACAGCATCATCAATACTTCAACTAAGAGCTCCTACCTCAATGCCAGAAAGCTTTCCAGGCTGCCTTCTGAGTTTCTTTCACAGGTTAACTGAGGTGTGATTGACAAGAATTGTATACATTTAAGGTCTGTAGCATGATGTTTTGATACATGTACACACTGTGAAGAGATTGCTACAATAAAGCCAAGTAACATATCCATCACCTCATAGAGTTACCTTTTTTGTGTGGTAAGAACACTTGAGATCTATCTTAGCAAATTTTAAGTATAGAATACAATATTTTAACTCGAGTCACCATACTATAAATTAGGTGTTCAGAATTTACTTACATTATAAATAAATGTTTGTAAACTTTTGACCAATATCTCCCATTTTCCCCCACTCCCCTGCCTCTGGAAACCAGCACTGTCCTCTCTATTAATATGACTTTGAGTTTCTTCTTTTAAATTTCACATAAAGGTGAGTCATGCAGTACTTGTCTGTGTCTCCAGGTTCATTCATGTTGTCATAGTGGCAGAATTTCCTTCTTTTAAGGCTGAATAATATTTGATTATGTTATATACATATATATCTTCTTCACCTATTCATTTGTGGATATACATGGAGGTTGTTTCTACAGGATGGCTATTGTGAATAATATTGCAATCAACATGAGAATATAGATATTTCTTCAAGATGGTTATTCTATTTCCTTTGGAACATAACTGGAAGTTCACCAATCGCTGTTAAAAATAATAAATAAATTCAATAAAGTTGAAGGAATAATAAATAAATTCAGTAAAGTTGAAGGATTAAAAAAATAACATGGAAAAATAGCTGCATCTCTGTATACCAACAAAAAGCTATCTGAAAAAGTTAAGAAAACAAACATTTGCAATAGCATCAAAAAGAGCAAAATACTTAGAAATAAATTCAACCAAGTAGATGAAAAAACCATAAAGTGAAATCTGTAAAATACCGATGAAGGAAATTGAAAAAGACATAAAATAAATTGAGAGATATCTAATGTTCATGGGTTGGAAGAATTAATATTATTTAAAATGTCCATAGCACCCAAAGCCATCTACAGATTTAATGTAATCCCTATGAAAATTCCAATGGGATTTTTCACAAGAAATAAGAAAAACAATTCTAGAATTTGTATAGAACTGTAAAAAGACCTGAGTAGCCATATCAATCTTGAGAGACAAAAACAAAGCCAGGAGCATATTACCTGATTCCAAAGTCTGCTACAAAGCTACAGTAATCAAGTAACATAATACTGGCATAAAACACATACATAGCCCAATACCACAGAATAGACATCCAAGAAATAAACTAACTCATATATGGTCAAATAATTTTCAACGAATGTGCCAAAAATATGCCATGTGGAAAGGAGACTGTCTTGAACATATGGTACAAAAAATACTGAATATCCACAAGAACGAATCAGACCCTTATATCACACACAAAAATAAACTATAAATGGATGAAATATTTAAATATATGACTGGAAATCATATAACTCTTAAAACACAGAAGAAAGCTCCTTGACATTAATCTTGGAAATGATTTTTTGAATTTGACACTGAAAACACAGGCAACCAAATGCAAAAATAAACAAGCGGGACTCCATCAAAGTAAAAGTTTCTGCACAGCGAAGGAAATATCAATGAAATAAAAAGGTAGCATACAGAATGGGAAAAAATACTTGCAAACATATATCTCATAAGGGGCTAATATCTACCATCTATAGGGAGCTCATACAGTACAACAGCAAAAAAACAAACAAACAAAAAAGCCCAAGTAACCCAGTTAAAAAAAGGGCAAAGAACCGTAAAAGACATTTCTCAAAAGAAGATATTTAAATGGCCAAGGCCTAAGTGAAAACATGTTCAACCTCACTAAGCATCAGGGAAGCGGAAATCAAAAGCACAATTAGAAATTATCTCACACCTGTTAGAATGACCATTACAAATGGAAATTATAAATACTCAAAACATAACAATTATTTGCAAGGATATGGAGAAAAGGGAAGCCTTGGACAGTGTTGTATAGTCATCATGGAGCACAGTACAATGTTTTCTCAAAAGGAAAAATTCTGAGTGTCTCATGGCTGCCAAGCACATAGGTCAGCCCTATCAGCCCTACACTTGCTGGCTGTGTCATCTTAGGCATCTTACCAGCTTCACTACACATTACATTTCTCAACTGCATGATGTGGAAGGCAGTAATGCCTAATTTATGTTATTATAAGAATTAAATTGATAATCCAACAAATCACCAAACACTATACCTGGTACAGAAAGTGAATGCTCCGTGTATGTGAGCCATTATGCTCATCATCATCATTATAATCAGTACATACCAGTATGATAAGAGTAATCACAATATAGCCAATTGACTATTAATTTGTCTATCTCAGGTGAGATCATAAGCTTCCTGAAGACAAAGTTGTTTCTTTCATAGTGTATCCTCTGTACTTAGCATAAAAATACCTACCCCATTATTTGATAAATAAAAGAAATGTTTCACTTGAATTCCTGATTCTAAATCCTCTTTGGGAAGAAATATTTCTGGTTTCAAGAGTCTCTACTTGTGAATGTAACAGCTAAAAATTTTAAGATATTGCTATGCTCTGCTTTCTCTCCACAAATGGTGCTGTGGTCTTAGGTTTTCAGAAGGGGCAACAAAGACCCTCTGACTGTACTCTGGTGGCCGTCCCGTCCTCCTACTCCTCACCTTGACTCCTTTCCTGGGCACTAGCTCATAGTCCAGTTCAACCTTTTTCTTTGCTTCTAAGTAGAGCGTGTGCCCTCCAGGAACAGAGAAAGTTCCTCTGGAAATGCTTCCCATCAGGGACTCTGAAAGGCGTTTAAGCTCAGCCTGGCAGTATTTGAGAGACGCCTCTTCATTCCGCAGCAAGAATTCTTCCTTCTTTTTCTCTATGGTTACCTGCCAGGGAAAGGTAAGGAAATCCAACAGAGAGAAGATGTTAGCAGGGAAGGTCCAGCTGTGATCCTTTTAAAAGAAGAAGTCCAATGGCCTCAGAGTGGACTCAGGTGTGGTGCAGACCAGGACTCTGAATACTGATCATTTTTCTGTGTGACCTGTGAAAAGTCACTAATTCCTCTAGATTAGGCTCACTGTCTGTAAAATTATGAGGTGATAAGACATAAACCCTATTGTTCTTCTAGTTATAGTATGATTATCAGGGGTCAATAACCAAATATGAGCAAGAGAAAGTTGAATTCTTGCTGGAAGTAAAATTTCCTCTGAAAACATAGATTGGTATGGATAAAAATATATACATGGCAAATTAATTTCCCAGGAATGAGTTAAATGTATTCTGAACAGAGTGTGAACCCTCTGTGCATTCTTTCAATGAAGTTTTGAATATGTGAGGATTTAGGGGAAAAAATTATTTTGTTTTTACTCGTAAATTACAATCCAGGTGGGTTTTATCATTAGGAATTAAGAGAATTTTGTCCTTTGAAGGTCAGTCCCAGACAGACTGAAAGACACTTTCAGTAAACGTGCCTATCTATGGTAAGAAGAATTAAGATATCACATAAGATTTCTCATCCCTTGGTGTCCACACCCTGCATAGTTCCTGAGCCTGTGACTATGATAGATATAATTCTGTGATCAGATCACATTATGTAGCACAGGTTGAATTTAAGAATGGAGAGTACCTTCTTGGGCTTTACCCAATCACCTGAGCCCTTTAAAAGCAGTTTTCTCTGGCTGGTGTGAAAGGAGGGAATCAGAAAGATTAGAAACAGAAAATCTGATGCATCATCGCTGGCTGGAACGTGGAGAATGTTCCTCCAGAGCCACCATATAAAAACTAAGGCTATGTGACACCGTTTTCAGCTTGTGGTACCCTAAGTAAAGCGCCCAGATGCCCTGATAAGGACTTTTGACGTGTAGAACTATGAGCAAATAATACGTGTTGTTTTCAGTTGCTGAACTCATGGTAATTTGTTCAGCAGCAATAGAAAAAAAAGTGACATTTTAGAAAAAGCGTGATCTGTAGCAAATGGAACCCTTCCATTCACAGAAATCGAGGTTCCTTCCACACGGTAAGGAGCTGAACTACAGGGTCACGAAGGTCGAGTTTAGGCATCATTCAGAAGGGCCGAAATGAGGAAGGAAAAATACTGAGAGTACCACGAGCTGTCTGTGGAACTCCCGCTCATCATCCTTGAAGGAGTGCTGCATGAAGACCGCAATGGCTTCCCTCTCACAGGCCGCGTGCGCGTCCAGCAGCTCCTGGAGCGTGTCCGTGGGGAGCCTCACTCGCTGGGCCATCTGCCGGCTGTAGTGGTCGGCTGCCCTCTGCACGGCTGCGGAGTTCTCCATCAGGGCCAGAGTTGTCACTGCGTTCTCCACACATGGCACTGCTCCACTGTTGATGGCATCCACGTAGGTCACCACCAGGGTCCCCAGCCCTGAATGGCACATATTTAGAGAAAAAATAGAAAGTTCTACTCACTTTTATTTAAGATTTAAGAATCGGCATTCTAAAAATCACAAAAATTTTATTTCCATTTTCTCCTCCTCCCCCTCCTCTTCCTTCTTCATCTTGCTTTGTGCATCCAACTCTACAGCGACATTACTGATTCTCCTATTCATCCTTTCTTTTATGGCTCTTGAATTCACCCCTTATAAAATTAAATTACTCATTGCAAAATATATGTTTTAGAGTTTCCTGGAAAAAATACTTTCCCCGTTAAATAAAATATACGTGAGTTTATTAGACGGGGAAAGTATATTACATAATGTATGAGTCCTAGTTCCAAATGAGAATGCCAGTCCCCTCATAAAAAATATCATGAGGAATTTGAAGACAGCAACATAGACTACTGAAACAAGGTTGGGCCCATCTCAGCACGGGGTCTGGGTGAATGCACAGGTCACGTGTCCATGAAACCGCGCTGTACTTAAGACAATATTTAAATTTGTGTCTCAAACTCTCAATGGGTTTGCGTGGGACTTATGACCTGCTATTTATTTTCTGACTGATGTAAATGTACAAAATGTCTTGTACATGTTCACCGAGAAACATTCATCCTGTATGACGTTTCCCTATCATGCAGATTCCTCTCCTAACAGCAGTTTGTGCTTATGTCATCCATGTATTAATTTCATGAGATATATTATGCCTCAATAAATCCTCACAGGAGGAAAGCTTAATTAAGAAATAAGCATTTGTATGTATGGCATGAACATCTGCTTCTCCACATTCTTATTCAGAAGTAAACAAAATTATTGATAAACCTGCGGAAGCATTACAGCTTCATCTCACACACTGGACCACAGAAAGACGTGCTTTGGGTAAAAAGAGACTCACGGTTCCCGGTGACAATGATTCCCTCTCTCAGGGTCTTGGTCTTTGCATGGGTGAAGATGTAAGAACAGAAATTTTCTGATTGCACCCGGAAATTCCATTCCAGTTGGTCTTCTGGCACTTCTTCGATGCGGCATAAATTTTTTGCGTTACTTGTAGGCCGTTCAAAGACAAAGCACTTCCGTTTTGGAAAGAAATGCCTGATACACTCTCTCGGCATGTTGGAACTGTGGATTCGGGGATTCTTGCCTGTGGAATTGTAAAAAGAGTGCTCACTGAAGAGACAGCCTGTAGGGAAGGGCCAGTGCTAAGGACTTTTCCAAGGATGGCGGCATCCGTGCAGCTCCCTGCCTTGTAAATCTTCTTTATTCAATCGTACAAAGCAGCTGTATGCTAATCCACCCAAGGCACGGAAACCCATTTTTGTACAGGGTGAGAATCAAGAAAGTACTTCTGGAGAGCAAAGGGAGGCATACATGGCAAATGAAGAAACTTATGATTGGTTTTCTCAGCCCTTGCATGGTGGTCAGGAGATTGACTATTTATTAAACGTTTCTGAGTGGTCGATTAATCACAAACATTGTCATCAGTACTTTTCTGGTATTTACAGTCACGTGTCAGAAATTAAATGTGTGCTTTAAAGCAAACTAAGCTATAAACAACGGTAAGATGGTGTTGGAAATAATTTTATGAGGAGGACACGATACCCACGTCAGTAAAGAAAAATGATTCAAAATCAGAGCCAAAATTTATAAACGCCACAACTTTGTTTAGAGATTCCTTTAGCAGAAAAGTCCAGAGTAAAGTTAATCTAAATGGAATTTGGAGACCTTACCACTTTTCTGTGTCAGAATGTATTAGATTTGACATTGTCTTCCAGGGGCATTCTGTGCACAGATCATCTTTTCAAAATAAAGGTTTGTGGCAAGGATGAATAAGTGAATGAACAGAAGTTGACATTGTTCTCCACTCCACTAAATATAATCCATGTAATAACTTTATGATAGACTGACAACACATTGCATAAGGCTGTAGAATGAAGAAGGTGATGTTATGGAAAAGGTAAAATGAAGGATTGGACGGTCTTGTTGGAAACACGTATCAGTGTTGTTTTCTTTATTCCTGAATCACGCAGTGTATGGATCTCCTTTTCTCTGAAGATGTAACTACCCAGGCTGGTAAAATGTACAGAGTGAAATATATTTTCAAAATTATGTCATTTGATTTCTCATGATTCTGTGTTTACCAACTTCCAATCAAATGAGGTAATTTTCTCCACATTGAATAAGAGGGGCCTTTAAACTTAATAAGTAACACAAATATATGAGTCTTAAGGAAGTAATAGCAATGACTGTAACGCTGAAGTTTTTGTTTCATGGTACTGATTGATCTAAAATCGTATGATAGAACAGTAAGTCCTAAATTTCCTTGGTGAATTTAAATGCTCCTAGAATTTTTCAAGTAATAATGACCATGAAAATCACAGCCACTTGTCCATCACCAATCACCATTATCATGGGGCTCACTTCAGTCTCCTATAAACATTTAGGTAAGGTGCTGAATGTCTGGGTTTATTCGATCTCACCCCACTACTGAACTTTCCCGCGCCCAGGCCACGATCTAGTACCTGGAATTAGCTTCAGAGCATTCTCTAGGTACTCGTCTTCTGTGATGCAACGTTCATTTAGCTTCAGCTCGAAGGTGAAATCCCGTACAGTCCAAACAAAGTCTGGAAAAAAACTTATGAACTCGGTGGCATTCTCTACTTCGTCAGGTCCTGGGCAGGATTTTGCCCTGATTAGCTCTGTTAGTTCAGTCACATAGCTGAAATCTTAGCTAAGGAATGAGAAGCACCCTACACAATAATTTCCAGATTGCACTTATAAACAAATTTTAAAACATTGCCTTTTTCCCTGTGTCCATTATTATTCAATGAGGACAACTGAGTCCCAGCAAAGAAGACACAGTGTCAGTTTCTATTCTGCTAAACTCAACAAAACATTGACATTCACTTTGTGGAAGGATACTGCAGCTGCTCCAAGGCCTGGTGGTTGATGGTGCTCATGCTGTTGTAGACAAAGGTGCTGCTCAGAAGCACAGCCAGGGCAAAGATCCAGCAGTCATTCTTAGGGTCACCCTAAAATGCACATTTGAGCAAAGGACTTAGGAGTCTATTCTTCTTCATTCATTTGGTTGTTCTTTCATTATTCAGCTCTACCACAGCTGAATGTAACATAAATTTTGAAGGTGTTGCTACATTCAAACCTCATTTTTGATATCTACATTGAGCCCTCTCAGGGCATCATTTCATTTACCTATTAACAGAAATTAATGACATTGTTAATGTGCATAAAATATTTAATGAAGTGTCTAGAACATAGCAGATGTCCAGTAATAAATACATGGGCGATTATTTCATTGCAATTTTTTTCTCAATCATTACTACAGTAAGGACATAAATGCTATTTAATTAAGTTCAACAACTCTTTATTAGGCATCTGACAAAATGACAGACCCTGCATTTGATTTTTTGATGCGAAGTTCCATATGACAATCCCTACCCTCAAGAAATTGACTTTCTGGAGCAGTAGATAAACATGAGAACACACAAATGCAGCCAAAATAGAAATGTCTTCCAGGAGTAAAACCCAAAGTTATAAATTGAAAATAAATGTTAGTGGGGGGCAGGCCAGAAATGGGAATAATTACTTCCTGAATTCAGAGTAAGAAGTGATTATATTAGACTCAGATATGATGGCAGTAGGTTGAAAATGCCTGAGCTTTAAAGAACTGATAGAATGTGGACTTGCAAAGCTGCAGGGAGCAAGCAGGTAGAATGACCAACAGAAGCCAAGTCAGCCTGGTTAGAGCATAGTCACACAAAGTATTACAGAATTATTTTATTGACTGAAGCAGTAGCTGTACACCAGTAGCTACTGGTGCAGCAGTAGCTTCTACACCAGAGCAGAAGAGGAGGGTGGAAACAAGATTCATGGCAAGACATGAAAGGCCTTTAAACAGATTTAGACACTATCCAAATCACACTCCCAGTTCTATAGTCAGCCAGTAATTCTGTTGCCATCAGTTTATATTTTGATGCGCTTTGGTCTCTTGACAAATGCAATTAGATATTAAATAGAAAGCAGAAGTTTTATGAAAACTTCAAGACAACAAGATGATTGAAAATGTTAAAACTGAAATTTTAAATTCAGAGTTTCTAATTCTGTGCTTCATTCTCTCCTCCCACCATTTATGCAGTAATGGAAGCCAAAGATCTACTGCTGCTACTTTCAATTTAGATTCAGACTAATATAAATAAGGAGAAAAAATTGATTGTACCTAATACTGTATGACAAAATCTAAAATTATATATACTATTTATAATAGTTTTCCATGAGTCCAGCTCATGCATTTAAAAAAGTAAGTGAAGAATTCATATCCAAAGTTCAGAGACTTGGACCAAAACCTTGATTATGAGACTAAAGCTTTTCTGAAGAATACTGAAATAGATTCCTTCACCTAAATTATATTTTCATAGTCCCTATCTCAACCTACCAACCTAAACACCTTAAATAGTAGATTCCATTCATCCTAAAGCTTTCTTAAGGAAGCTTTCCCTAACTAAAATGACTAAATGAGTTTGTTTCTGTGATACTCTATACTGATTATATTCCATATCTCTTGTCTCCACCCTTAGACGCTTGACCTTTACCTTGTTTAATATTATATCTGTAGTACTCAGCACAGAGCCCTGGAACTCAGCTGTTCAATACATATTTATTAAATTATATCACTCACTCAAGTGTTAAAAATAGGAAGATCTATTCCTAAATATATCAAAGTATTTGGACTTATTAAGAAAGTTTGAGTAAATATAATTTAGCCTCATTACTTATAATTGGATTCACAGTTTATAGGAATGTGTCATAGAAGCTGAATGAAGTTGGAAAGTTAAAAGATAACAGGGACACAAACAACTACAAAAAAAACCCCTATAGACCAATATCCTTGATGAACATAAAGGAAAAAATCACCAACAAAATGTTGAAAAATAAAATCCAGAAGCACATCAAAAAGATAATTCACCACAATAAAATAGATTTCATCCAGGGAAGCAAGGATGGTTCAACATTCACAAATCAATAGATGTCATTTAACACATAAGCAGAATTAAAAACAAAACTAGGTGATCATACCAATAGATGCAGAAAAAGCAATTGACAAAATCTAACATCCCTTCAAGATAAAAAAAAAAAAAGAGCCTTCAACAAACTAGTCATAGAAGGAACATACCTCAATATACTAAAAACAATATATAACAAACCCACAGCCAACATCATACTGAATGGGGAAAAGCTGAAAGCATTCACCCTAAGAAATGGAATAAGACAAGGTTGCCCACATTCACCACTTCTATTCAAAATGATATTGTAAGTCCTCCCCAGAGGAATCAGGCAACAGAAAGAAATAAATGGCACCCAAATTGGAAAAGAGTAAGTCAAACTATTTCTATTTGCTGATGATATGATTTTATACCTAGAAAACCCTAAAGACTCCTCAAAATGACTCCTAGAATTGATAAATGAATTCAGTAAAATCTCAGGTTACAAAACCAACCACACAAATCAGTAGGATTTTTATACACTAATAACAACCAAGCTGAAAATCAAATCAAGAACTCAATCTCAGCCGGGCGCGGTGGCTCACGCCTGTAATCCTAGCACTCTGGGAGGCCGAGGCGGGCAGATTGCTCAAGGTCAGGAGTTTGAGACCAGCCTGAGCAAGAGTGAGACCCCGTCTCTACTTAAAAATAGAAAGAAATTAATTGGCCAACTAAAAAATATATATATATAGAAAAAATTAGCCGGGCATGGTGGTGCATGCCTGTAGTCCCAGCTACTCAGGAGGCTGAGGCAGTAGGATCACTTGAGCCCAGGAGTTTGAGGTTGCTGTGAGCTAGGCTGATGCCACGGCACTCTGTCTAGCCCGGGCAGCAGAGTGAGACTCTGTCTCAAAAAAAAAAAAAAAAAAAAGAATTCCAAATATTGATTCTAAAGAAGCTCAATGAGATAGAGGAGAAATCTGAAAACCAATAAAAAAGAAATCATAAAATCAATTCAGGACATGAATGAGCCATTTACCAGGGAGACAGATATCATAAAAAACAAACAAACAAACAAAAAAACAAAAGTCTTGGAGCCGAAAAATTCACTGAAGAAAATATAAAATACATTTGAAAGTTTCAAAAATAGATTAGACCAAGTAGAAGAAAGAATGTCAGAATTTGAAGATAGGTCTTTTGAAATAATCTAGTCAGAAAAAAATAAGGAAAAAAAGAATAAAAAGGAATGAGCAAAGCCTTCCAGACATCTGGGACTACATAAAGTTACCAACCTTTTGAATTATCAGCATTCCTGAGGGAGAAGAAAGATAAAAAAAGTTTAGAAAAACCCATTCAAGGAAATAATTATTAAAAATTTCCAGGACTAGCAAGAGAGTTAGACATTCAGGTACAGGAGGCCCAACAATCCACAGACAACTACATTGCAAAAAGGACATCACCACAGCATATTATAACACAATAAGAATGAATAAAGTCAAAGTAAAAGAAAAAATTTAAATTAGCAGGAGTAAAACATCTACTAACCTATTAAAAAAAACAATCAGACTAACAGCAGACCTTTCAAGAGAAACCTTGCATGCCATAAGAGAATTGGATGTCATTTTCAATGTGCTGAAAGAAAAAAATTGTCAGTCAAGAACATTAAATCTTGCAAGAATAATTTTCATAAAAAAAACTAGAAAAACAAGAGCAAACCAAACCCAATTTAGTAGAAAACAAATAATGAAGATCAGAGCAGAAATACAGGAAATTTAAACAAGCAAATGCTGACAGAATTCATCATCATGAGACCATCCCCGTAGGAAATGCTCAAAGGTGTCTTAAACATGGAAAGAAACATCACAAAACACATGATAATATAAAACTCAAATTTGTATTAAAGCAATTGCACAAAGGAGGAAAAGAAAGGAATTAATGGCAATATGATAGAAGTTACTAGACCACAAAGACAAAGAGACAGAAAAACAACTAACCTTACCCATAAAGACACATATAGAGTGAAAGTAAAGAGGTAGAAAAATTATTCCATGCAAATGGAAACCAAAAGTGTTTCGTAGTTCTCCCTGTAGAGGTCTTTTACCTCCTTAGTTAAATATATTCCTAGGTACTTTATTTTCTTTGTTGCTATTGTGAAGGATAGTGAGTCTTTGATTTGATTCTCAGCTTGACTGATGATAGCACATAGGAATGCTACTGATTTGCGTACATTGATTTTGTAATCTGAGACTTTGCTGAATGTATTTATCAATTCCAGAAGGCTCATGGCAGAATCTTTGGGGTTATCTAGATATAAGGTCATATCATCAGCAAAGAGCAATAGTTTGACCCTTTCTTTCCCGATTTGGATACCCTTGATTTCTTTCTCTTGTCTGATTGCTCCGACTAAGACTCACAGCTCTATGTTGAAGAGAAACGGTAATAGTGGGCAACCTTGTCTGGTTTCCATTCTAAGTGTCAATGACATTCTTTACAGAAATAGAAAAAAATCCTAAAATTCATACGAAACCATAGAAGACACAGAATAGCCAAAGCAATCCTGAGCAAAAAGAACAAATGTGGAGGCATCACACTACTAGATCTCAAAATCTACTACAAAGCTGTAGTAATCAAAACAGCATGGTACTGGCATAAAAACAAACACAGAGACACATGGAGCAGAATAGAACCCTGAAATTAATCCGTATATCCACAGCCCACGGATTTTTGACAAAGGTGCCAGGACACTCATTGGGGAAAGTACAGTCTCTTAATTAACGGTACTGGGAAAACTAGATATCAATATGCAGAAGAATGAAACAAGACCTCCATCTCTCACCCTATATAAAAAAATCAACTCAAAATAGATCAAAGACCCAAATGCAAGACCCAAAAGTATAAAACTACTAGAAGAAAACATAGGAGAAATGCTTCAGGACATTGATCTGGGAAAAGGTTTTCTGAATAAAACCTCAAAAGTACAGGCAACAAAGGCAAAAATAAACAAATAGAATTATATCAAACTAAAAAACTTCTGCACAGCAAAGGAGATAATCAACAGAGTAAAAAAAAAAACAGCCTAAAGAATGAGAGAAAATATGTGCAAACTACTCATCTGACAGGTTATTAATATTCAGAATATACAAGGAACTCAAACATTTCAACAACAAAAAAAACCAAACAATTCGATTTAAAAATGGGAAAATGATCTGAACAAACATTTCTCAAAACAAGACCTACAAATGGCCAACAAATATATGAAAAAATACTCAATATCCATAATCATCAAGGAAATGCAAATAAAACTACAATGAGGTATTATCTCACCCTAGTTAGGATGGCTGTTATCAAAAAGACAAAAAATAACAAATGCTGGTATGAATGCAGAGAAAAGGGAACTCTTATACACTATTGGTGGGAAGGTTACCTAGGACAGCCACTATGGAGAACAGTACGGACGTTCCTCAAGAAACTACAAACAGAACTACCATGTGATCCAGTGGTCCCACTATTGGGCATTTATCCAAAGAAAAGGAAATCATCATATTGAAAAGACATCTGTACCTTCATGTTTATTGCAACACTATTCACAATAGCCAAGATACGGGATCAACCTAGGTGCCCAACAACATATGAATGGATAAAGAAAATGTTGTATATATGCATAATGAAATATTATTCAGCCAAAAAAAGAATGAAATACTGTCATTTGAAGCAACATAGATGAAACTGGAGGACACTATGTTAAGTGAAATAAGCCAGGAACAGAAAGTTAAACACTGCATATTCTCACTCATATGTGGAAGCTAAGAAAGGTTGATCTCAGAGAAGTAAAAAATAGAACAGATAGTAGAGGTGGGGAAGGGTAGGAGGGAGGGATAGGAAGAGATTAGTTAAAGGATACAAAATTACAGCAGATAGGAGGAATAAGTTCTAGTGGTCTATAACACTGTAGGATAACTATCATTAACAATAACATATAGTTTAAAATAGCTAGAAGGACGATATTGAATGTTCCCAAGACAAAAAAGAATAAATGTTTAAGATGGTAAATATGCTAATTACCCTGATCTGATTACTGTATATTATACGTGTTGAAACATCTCTAGGTACCCTTGAATATGGACAATTATTACTTGTCAATTTTAAAAAACAAAGTTAAAAAATATATAATCAGTTTATTAAATAGTCTATAGTTGAACCAGAGTTAATGCTTTCTTCTCCTTTTGTTGTAGGATGAGTTGTTAAATGACCTGACATGACAATAGCTTGCAGTAGCATTTAAGGCTCTCGACAGGATACATCATCAAACTGTAAAACGGGCACTTATCAAAAATAAAATGACTACTGGTTCCCATTGCAGATACCAAAGCTAGGGGCCTTGATTTTGAAACCCAGGCAACTAAATCATGTCCCAGAATCCAGCTGGGTCTCTTAGAGACTCTCAGAGAGTCAGGCAACTTTTTTTTTTCTTTTTGGCTAGTCACAAACTGTTCTACTTGTCCTATAGTATTTATATAGGTATAACAAGAAGTATTTGCTATTGTACAGCTGTCCCTCAGTATTTGCATCCCCCCTCCCAGATATGACGATGCTCAAGTTCCCTACATAAAATGGCATAGTGTTTGCATGTAACCTATACCCATCCTTCCATATTCTTTAATTTGTCTCTAGATTACTTATAATACTTAATACAATGCCTACATATCATTTAATTCACATGGATTCAATGTAGTACTTCGTGTATGGCAAATTCAAGTTTTGCTTCTGGAACTTTGTGGAATTTTTTTCCCCAAATTATTTTCAATCTGAGGTTGGTTGAAACTACAGATGCAGAACCCAAGGATATGGAGGGTCAACTGTACAAATTTTCATTTGGCTATCTAAGAGGAAATCAAGGGCTCTATGACTGTCTGTGACAACTCTGGCTAATGAATTATAATAGTCTTTAAACTTATTATTACTGTAGATTGTGAGTTTATACTAGCTTGTTAGGCTCCAGAGCAGAAACAGTATTTTAAATGACTTCTGCTAGGGTCAGAGACAAATTTGGAACCACTTTTTAGTTGTATTATTCCCAATGAGGGAATTGCAGTTCACAAAGTTCACATTTAGAGGAAATCGGTTATCCCTCCTGGAAGTACTCCCAAATAACCAGTGCTTGCCTTATTTCAGAGAGTGTATGGGTATAATTCTCAAGAAAACATGATCCACTGAATGGATGGTACCTGTAAATATATGAAAATCTCTAACAATAACTCCAAATATACAGGAAAAGTTAGTATGCAGTAGACAAGTATAAACCTGATGTCCACACAAGAAGTAGTATCTCAGTGAAGCACAGATTGTATTGGGAGTATAAGTACCATTTATTACAATAGGAGTGAGCCAATTTTGCGAAACCAAGTGGGGTTTCTTTGCAGGGCAAAGAAAATGTTCCAAAATTGATAATATGATGGTTGTACAGTTCTTTTACTAGACTAAAATCCACTGCATTGTATACCCTTAAATGGCTGAATTGTATGGTGTGTGTGTTGTAGCTCAATAAAGTTGTTACTTTTAAGTAAGAATGAGGTAATTCTATAGGTGTTAATATGAAACATGTAATTTTTAGAAATTTTAAGAACGTAGATCAGTGATAGTGTAACCAACCATCCTGATTTGCCCAGGATTATCTTGGTTTTAGCACTGAAAATCCCACATTCCAGGAAACCCCTTCCTGAGACACAAAAAGCCCCAGGTTTGGGTGACGGGTACAGATAATCGGAGGAAAAAACAGTGGCAAAAACATAGAGGCTGAAAGCAACAGTCTCTAGTGACAAATGGATATGGCATAGATCATCTGCTTTTTCATGGTCACTGTCAGCGTTTTATTTCCTCGTACCACTAATGGCATCAGTGTCGCATCACTTCAAGAGATGAAACTTAAGTGTGCCAGCGAAGTACACAAAAATCATGAACGTTAACAGTCCATCTTTGACTTGGCCTGTAGATGAACTGTTACGCATTGAATCAAGATAATGCCAGTTAAATTTTGAACTTTGTGAATATTGTGACTATGTTTTTAAGAGTTCAAATAATGAATACGAGAACAATTACAATGCCAGTGGCATCATAACACCGATATCACCAAAAAGAAGGCTAAACAACTGTATTATTTTAATAACAGCTGGAAAAACACAATATTGGATTAGGAAGGTAAATAACCAAAGTAGAGCATCCTACATCTGTATAATATACAGAAAAGAACATGCATATATCGGGCACGGTGCAGAAAGGGATGTGAAAGCACATATGGACATTCAATTTCACAATCAATCAAGTTTTCTCATATCCCAATAAGATACCAATATTCAGTTGAAAAACAGCAGTTGTTGGATTAGCTTGGGGATTCCATACAAACACACATTATTGTAAAGTTTCCCTGAAACTCTATGAAACCAAGTTACATTTTCTGATTCAGAAGTTGCGTGAGACTCTGTCTCAAAAAAAAAAAAAAAGAAGTTGCAACTAAAATGTTCTGTGAGAAGAAAAAAAGGGAAAATTCTGACAACAGATATGTTAGCCTCTTACCGTATAGAGCTGACTCAGATCTTACCAACAATCATACTTTCTACAAGTTTATCAAGTGATGCATCAAACCATAGCAACAACAAAACGTTCCCCCTACCTCTTAGGAACCTGGGCTTGATACGTGGAGTTTCAAATTTTCTTCTTCGATTCTATGAAGACGTAAACAAAACTGCAGAAAACATACAACAAAAGATTGTTGCTATCTTGTCCAAATACAAGCTAGATTTTGCTCATCTATGCTCATATTCAAGCAAAGAGTGCCAATATAAATTTTGGTACTTTCCATTCAGTCTAAAACTTTGTACTAATGAAAACGTAATGGCTCATACTTGTAATCCTATCACTTTGGGCAAACAAAGCAGGAGGATCACTTGAGTTCAGGAATTTGAGACCAGCCTAAGCAACACAGCAAGACCACATCTCTACAAAAAATAGAAAAAAATTTTTTTTTTCGAGACAGAATCTCACTCTATTGCCCGGGCTAGAGTGAGTGCCGTGGCGCCAGCCTAGCTCACAGCAACCTCAAACTCCTGGACTCAAGTGATCCTCCTGCCTCAGCCTCTCAAGTAGGTGGGACTGCAGGTGTGTGCCATCATACCCAGCTAACTTTTTCTATTTTTAGCAGAGACAGGGTCTCACTCTTGCTCAGGCTGATCTCGAACTCCTGAATTCAAGTGATCCTCCCGCCTTGGCCTCCCAGAGTGCTAGAATTACCACCATGAGCCACCACACCTGGCCCAAAAAATAGAAAAATTAACCAGGCATGGTGGTGCACCCCTGTAGTCCCAGCTACTTGGGAGGCTGAGGCAGTAGGATCACTTGAGCCCAGGAGTTGAGGTTGCAGTAAACTATGATCATGCCACTGCCCTCAAGCCCAGACAACAATGCGAGACCCTGTACCCGCACCCTCCAGAAAAAGAAAAGAAAAAATCTTAACCTGTTTTCTTAGTATGTTTCACATTACTATAACAGAATACCACAGACTGGGTAACTTATAAAGAAAAGAAATTTCTCACAGTTCCTGGGGCTGGGAAGTTCAATATCAAAGGTGCTAGCATCTGGCCAGGGCCTTCTTGTGTCATTCTATGGTGGAATTAGAAAGAATGGTGGGGGGGGGCGACAAATTCACTTTTATAATTTATCATAGGGGCAGAGTCCTCATGACCTAATCATGACCTAAAGGTTCGACCTCTCAACACTGTTGCATTGAGGATTAAGTTTCCAACACCTGAACTTTGGTGGACACATTCAAACCATAGCACCTGCTAAATGTACTATACATGTTATACACAGTTCTGCTAAAAAAGGGATGTTATCTGCTTACCTTGGATATTGGGGCTTTCATAATGAAAGTTTTGGTAACATTTCTGTTTCCTTAAAACTTGCAGAAGCACCTAATATTTTACTTTATTGAAATGGAAAGAATAACCTCCTTAAAACATGGGCCTACAGAATTGCTATCATTATTACTGGCCATAGAAAAGATGTTAAAATGTTGGTGTTTCATGAAAGGGCTGTATATGCAAAGTGACCCCCAAGTACAAAAGGAACTTAAAAAACAAAGAACAAGGCAGACAAATCCAGTTTGTCGGTAGAGGGTGATTTACTAGAGAACTGACAGAAGCGTGGCTTGGGTGGCTGCAAGACAGGTAGATCTCTGTGCTGTTACTCCCAGACCCACGGCTTATATATTAATACCACAGGAAAAGGGAAAGCCGATCTTCCAGGAAAATATGAAAATGTTATATGCATCATAACCCATAATTTGTGTGATAACATCAAGGTTGTTTTAACCTAAGGGCAGGATTTATGGTAAGAATGTACTCGTACACAAGGAACAATAGATAAAGTAGAAATCTTAGAGGCATTCCTGGAATTGGAGTTAATCAGAAGTCAAAATAGCAGATTAGCATCCAAGATAGACTTACTTTAACCTCCATACTCCACCCTTCTAATCTGGCTCTTTTTTTTTTCTTCCGAAAATTTTATTGGGGGAAAACTACAAAACATTTACAGTACAATGTTTACAGTCACAATTTGTAGTGAGCTGATTTCCCAAAATATATTACCACTCAAGTTGACTTATCTTGTTACTTTCAAAAATCTACTCTGTCAAAGTAGTCCAGAGAGTACATACATAGTGCTCCAACTGTATCTACGTACAACCAACACTCCATTTTAAGTGTACAATTAAGAAACTATCACTAGAGCAAATAGACTACTCACAGAATGGGAGAAAATATTTGCTCTTTACACCTCCGACGAAGGTCTGATAACAAGAATCTACCTAATCTGGCTCTTAAGAGCTCACATGCCCTCTTCCTAGATGGTCTCTCAGCCTTTAGAAGGGGAGGCTATGGGTGATGCATTTCATCAATT
>CAUYRT010071229.1:0-19761 GCA_963574885.1 Lepilemur ruficaudatus
ATAGTCCACAAACTGTCACCTCCGGTAAGACACCAACCCCCTTCACCCATCATACTACATACTCACATTGGAGGAGCCACAAACTCCGTTATTCATTCCAGATACCCGCCCAACTCCCGCCCACCTCAGATAAAGCCACGAACCCAGTGGTCCCTGCAAACCCCCCCAACACACGCACACACACTTGCCTGTTCCCCCAACCCCCCCGCGGCCTCGTACCCCACACACACACCGCACACCCGGAGCGGGCACCTGGTTATGCAGCACGGCGAGTGCCTGGCGTAGGTCGCGCAGGAAGAGCTGGTAGATGTGGGCCTGGACCAGCGCCTCCCTGCGCGCCTCCCACAAGCCGAGCAGTTTGTGCCAGCCGAGCTCGAGATGGGGCAGCCACTCGTCCAGCGCCAGGCCCGGGCCTAGGTCTGCGCCGTCGTTCGCCAGCAGCGCCTCGCTGGCCGCCACGATGCGCGCATAGTCCTCCTCGCGCTGGTCCACCTCCTCCTTGAGCGCGGCGTGGCGCGCCAGCAGCGCGTCCGCCTCTTCTAGGCTGCTGGGCAGGGGCCCCTCGCTGCCACCCGCCGCCTCCTGGGCGCGCACGAGCCAGTCCAGGAAAGCGTCCAGGTCATGCAAGAAGCGCTGCAGGCGCCCAGCCGCCGCCACCGCCTCACCGCAGGCCTGCGCCGAGCTGGCTAGCGTGCCCCACTCGGCGCCCAGCTGCTCTGCGCCCTGGTGCAGCCGCGCCGCCTGCGTCGGGAAGCGCGCAGCCAGCAGGGCCGCCTCCTCCAGAAGGGCCGCCTGGCGTGGCTCCAGGGCTTGCAGAGCAGCCTCTAAGCCGCTAAGGCGCCAGTGCAGGGCGCCGCCGGCGCGAGGTGCGCTCTCCACCGCTCGCCGCTTGTCGCGCACCTGGGCGCGCACCTCGGCCACCTCCAGCACGTGGTTCTCCACCAGCAGCACCGCGCTCACTTCCTCTTTGCGCTGTTCCACCAGCTCCACGATGCGGTTCCACCTGCGCAGGGGAAAGAGGGCGACTTGAGGAGGATAGGGACTCGTCTTGGGCGTGGAGGGTCCACCGACCCAGGGTAGAATCCCAGCCCGGGCCACCCAGAGTGTGGCCTTGAAAAGTCACTTTCTCTCACCGAGCCCCAGTCTGCCTGTGTAAAATGGAACTCCTCCAGGCATATTCGCTTAGAGCAGCGGTTCTCAGTGTGTAATCCGAGCGAGGTCAGAACTATCTTCACAATAATGCAAAGATGCAGAGGCCGCATGACAGAGACTGAACGCAGAAGCCGATTTAGGAGCCCAACTGTCTTCTCTTAAGCCAGACATTAAAGAGATTTGCAAAAGTGCAAAAACCAATACCACTCTTCTCCCACATTTTTTGTTTTGGGGGAAAAAGTTATTTCTCATAAAAATATGTTGGTTATGTTAACATATAATAGGTTTGGGGTTTTTAAATTTTATTTATTCATTTAACTTTTAGACACAGGGTCTCAATATGTTGCCCAGGGTAGAGTGCAGTGGCATCATCAGAGCAAGACCCTGTCTCCTAAATAAATAAACAAGGCCGGGCGCGGTGGCTCACACCTGTAATCCTAGCACTTTGGGAGGCTGAAGGGGGGGGTCGCTCAAGGTCAGGAGTTCAAAACTAGCCCGAGCAAGAGCAAGACCCCATCTCTACTAAAAATAGAAAGAAATTAATTGGCCAACTAAAAATGTACAGAAAAAATTAGCTGGGCATGGTGGCGCATGCCTGTAGTCCCAGCTACTTGTGAGGCTGAGGCAGTAAGATCGCTTGAGCCCAGGAGTTTGAGGTTGCTGTGAGCTAGGCTGATGCCACCGCACTGTAGCCCGGACAACAGAGTGAGACTCTGCCTCAAAAAATAGAAAAAAAAAAAAGAAAACAAGCAAATAAAGTAAAATCACCCCCAACGTCTGGTTATGCTCTCCTCGGTCACTCTATTTCTTGCATAAAGCCTTAGAACTTTCCAAATATCTTGTTCTTTATTAGTTTCTTTAACTGTCTCTCTGCCCCCTCTCCGATGGACATACCACAAGGGCAGAGATTGGGACTCTGAAATTGGGAAAACCCCAGTTCAAGTTCTGCTCTGGCCAGATTTGCCTTGTGGCCTTGGGCAGAAAATGTCCTTGTCTGATGGTCAGTTCTCTTACCTGCTGTTGAGGTGGTCCTGGCAGGAGCGCACCTCGTCTGAGCTGGGGTGGCCTCCTTCCACCAGCTCCTGCACTGTGTGGTTCACATCCAGGACGCGGCCCATCAGACTGTTCATCTCCTGGTCCAGGCTCTCGAATCTACAGAGGGAGGACGAAGGTGCTCAGAGACCTGGACCATGGGGACCTTGGCTTTTATGAATCTGCCTTCTGGCTCTACCCCCTAAGTTCTCAGGTATCTTTGCTGCTCTTCCTCTTCTACCTGCTGCTTAAATGTTAGATTCCTCAGCACTCTGTCCTGCGCTCACTGGGCTAGCCCTCACTCCCTCTCTGGGCCACGCCTGGCCACCCCTGAACTCCACACATTAGTCGCCAGCCTCAACCTCTTTCCTTTTGAACCTGTCTCCAACCTCAAAGCCTGCTGTATGCCTCCTTGGGCTCCTCATAACCACTCTGACTCAGATTGCTCTCAGCATCTCCCCTCCAATTTCTTTTTCCTCTGGGTCCCCTCTCAGGGACAGCCCCACCATCCCCACCCACCAGCCCCCATGGCCTGTCCCCTTGGCCTCTTGCTGTGGTCCAGTCCTGTCCCCTTCCATCGGGGTCCTCACTCCAGCTACCTCTCTGGGCTCTTGGCTACCTTCTCACCCCCTCCAGCGCACCCTCCACATGGCAGCCAAGGAGATCTGTTTTGAGCTGGGCATGGTCCTCCCTCGTTTAAAACACTTGGGTGAGGAGCAGGCCTGTGTTTCCATCAATGACCGGCACAAGACCTAGAACGGAGCAGTAACTAGCCGTGGAATGAATGGATGGATGAACAAGATCCCCAGAGAGAGGGGGGCGCAGAGGGAGAATAGACATTGTTCACCCGCTAATTGAACACCTCATCGCTAAGTCAGCCAACAGACAAATCTGTATGTAATAAGTCACAGGGTGGTAAGTGCTCTGAATAAATGCAAAGCGGGATGAAGGAAAAGAAGGTGACAAGGGTCAGAGCTATTTTATTAGCTAGGGAGGTGACTTTTGTGCAGGGGCAGTGGGGGTCCCGGGGGAGGAGCCAGGCTGAGGAGCTTAAGTCATTAATTTCATGCCATTTAAATGTCAGCCTCCATAGTAATAGCAAATGCTCTCGGAATGCTGCCTGTATCCCCACGAGTTTGCTAAGTGTCCTGCATGTATTAACTCATTTACTATTCCCCACAAGCCTGGGTAGGGGCTATTTTACAGATGGGCAAACTGAGGTTCAAAGAGGTTGGGAAGTTGCAGAACTATCACAAAATTGGTTAAGGACTGGATGCCCTACTTCCATCTGAGCTAACAGGGGAAGTGTTGAACCAACGAAGGCGAGACTAGCTGCATGAGGAAGGGGACCCAGGAGTCTCCCAAGCGCGCTCACCGATGCTGCACCACCTCCACGTCGTCCAGTGAATCGGGCACGCGCATGGAGAGCAACCATTGCTCCTTCTCCCCGATCCACAGCTCGCACGCGTGCACCTCGCCGAACATGCGGTACACAGCGAGCGCGTCCCGCAGCCACTGGCGTCGCAGGGCGGCCACCTCAGTCACCTCGGCGAACAACTGCTCAGCCTCCACCACGCGCACCTGAAGCGCCACCACCAGCGGCCCGGCGCCACTGGCACCCCCCAGTGTCGCCAGCTGGCGCCGCAGGCTGCCCACGGGGCCGCGATGGGCCTCCACCTCCCCGGTGAGCGCGCGGTGCTGGCGAGCCAGGCGGCGGCTGGACGCTTCGTCGTGGCCGAAGTCGCCGGCGGCTGCCAGGCGATAAGCGTCGCGCAGCCAGTCCAGGAGCCCGTCGAGGTCAGCGCCGAACTGGTGCAGCGCCCGCGCCTCCTGCAGCCGCCGCTCGCGCCGCACCGCAGCCTCTTCCAGCCGCTGCCAGCGGCGCCGGGCGCTCGACACGCGCTCCGCCAGGCCCGCCAGGTGCACCGTCTCGGCGCCCAGGCCCACGGCGCCGCCGGCCGCAGCCAGCTCCTCGCCGCGCCTTAGGGCCTGCTGCAGCAGCGCCCGCCGCCCGCCCAGCTCGCCCTGCAGGATCTTGTGCTGCGCCAGCAGGCGCGCGGTGCTGGACAGGTCGTGAGCGCCGCCCGCCGCGCCCGCCGCGCCCGCCGCGCCGCCGCCGCCGCCCGCAGCCTCCAGGAGGCGCTCCTTGTCGCGTGCCCAGCTCTCGGCCTCCTCCAGCTCCTGCAGCAGCGCCCACAGGCTCCGCGAGGCCTCCAGCTCCGCGCGCCGCCTCGCCGCCTGCTCCTGCAACTCCGCCAGACAGCCGTGCACATGGTTCACCCGGTTGCAGATGACCTGCGGGTCGCAGGGCTGGTAGCCTGGCCCAGCAGAAAGGGAGGACCCCGGGTTGGGCACCGGCCAGGGGGCACCCAAGAGAGGGTGACACAAGCAACCTAACCCATCGCTGGCTTGACTTCCTCAGGTATCAGGTCACCAGTCCCCTCCTCCAGGCAGCCTTACCTGACACCCCAAGGCTGGAACAGGCGCCTCCTTTGCCTCCCCCATCCCAGCCCTGACTACTCTGAGCTGTAGCTGCCTGTTCTGTCTTCCTCCACTGGACTGGGAACTCCCTGAAGGCAGAACCTGGGGCTGTCTCTCAGAACTGGGCCAGAGGAAAGTTCTCTGCTCTTAAGCCGCGTTTCTGTCCCAGTGATGACCTGAACGCCCCTTCTTCCTCAGACATTTCGCTTTCCTCCTGGATCTCTGGTTTGTGACTAGAGAACTGTGAAATTAACTTAATGGGCCCCAGCCAGCTTCCCTTAGTGGAATAGAATAGAATGAATGGAAAGTATCAGAATGCAACACCCCAACTGGGGGGAGTATTGTTTTACGAAACCTCTGTGTCTGTGTGTGCGCATGTGCACATGCAAACTCAGGGTCATGTGGTGAGTGGATTTCTTACTGGATCAAACAAGGGTGAGAGACACTGCCCTAGATGGAATGTGAGGTTTCTGTAATTCAGGACATTTGCTGATGTGGACTCAAATACCAAGGCATCCAACTGAATAACAGTTACAACAACAATAGCTTCCATGTATCCAGCTCTTACTCTGACACACTGTCATTTAATCTTCACAACCATCCTAAATGGGGCCAGGATCCCTATTAGCCCCATTTCACAGATGAGGAAACTGAGGCTCAGAGAAGGGAATGATTGCCCCCCAGGATCAGCTAAGCAGGGGCCGATCAGGAGCTCACACGCTGGACCACTCCTCAGGCCATGCTGCCTCCCATCACCATGACAACACACACCTCACACCATCCCCTTTGCTGCATTCTGGGTGTGCTGGCTGTCACTAGGAGCCCAGGTCTCACAAGAAGTCACCAGCCCTGAGAGTCCACACCCCCAGCCCCAGCCCCAGCACCAAGACTCACCCTGCAGCTGGGAGAAACGCAAAGCAGCAGCGTTGAGCGCCTGCACCCGCTCGCTCTGGGCCGCGATGTCCCCCTCCAGCAGTCCATGCTTCTGCAACAGGTCGTCGGCCTCCACCAGGTGCTGCCCGCACTCCCGGGACAGCAGCTGGGCCTGCAATGGGGCCAGCACTGAGCACAGCACTGGCACTGCTGGCACCCGGGCCACTCCCCTCTCCCCATCACCCGTGCCAGCCCTGCTCCTCCAACCCCTCGCCCCAAGCTCTGACCTGTCTCAGCCCCAGTCTCCGTCATTCTCTCCTCCCCCCCAATCTCTCTTTCTCTCTCCCAAACTGTCACTCTGGCTTAATCTCTCTGTCTCTGTCCCTATCCCTGGCTCTCTCTATATATCTCTGTCTTTTTCCTCTCCATTTCTTTCTCTGTCTCCTTTCTTTCTCACTCTTTCTTTTTCTGCCTCTCTTGTCTATCGGTGTATCTTTCTCTCACTTTCTCTCTTGCTTTCTCTGTCTCCCTGCCTTTCTCCTTAGCTCTTTCTGTCTCTCCTCTTCCATTTCCATCTCCACCTCTCTGCCAACTCCTTCGTGTCTGCATCCTCTCCTCCCTCCTGGCACCCCACCCCACCCTCGGCCCCGCTCGGGCCCCCACCTGCATCTCCTCCATCCAGTCCACCATGTACACCATCTCCTGGAAGACCTTCTGCAGGGCCAGGTTCTGCTCGAGCCGCGTCCGCCGAGCACCCACCAGCCCAGTCAGCAGGGCCCACTGGCGCAGGACGCTGTCACGCTGGGCCGCCACCCGCCGGGCGTCATAGTAGCCTTCAGCTGCCAATGCCTGGGCCAGCTCCGCAACACCCTGTACCCGCTCCTCATAGGCTGCGATGTCCGCCTCAATTGCTTCGTGTTTCTTCATGGCTGCCTCCACTGCTGGCAGCTCATACCCAAAGTTGTCCTGGGGCAGTGCAGGCCAGACACTCACCCATGTTGCTTCGGCAGTCTGCCTGTTAACCTTGACCCTGTGTGACCCTGAAACTCCCCCCCCCATTACCCTGGAGACCGGCCCTGCCCTTCCCAGTTACCCTGGAGACCAGGCCCATCCTCAATTGTCCTGGAGACCAGCCCCACCCTCCCCCTGTTACCCTGGAGACCAGTCCCATCCTCACCAGTTACCCTGGAGACCAGTCCCATCCTCCTCTGTTACCCTGGAGACCAACCCCATCCTCCTCTGTTACCCTGGAGACAAACCCCATCCTCCTCTGTTACCCTGGAGACTAGTCCCTTCCTTCCCTGTTACCTTGGAAACCAGTCCCACCCTCATGTTACCCTGGAGACCAGCCACACTCACTCCTATTACTCTGGAGACCAGCCCACCTCCCCAGTTACCCTGGAGATCAGCCCCTCCCTCCCCTATTACCCTGGAAACCAGCCCACCAGTCCCACCCTCCCCAGTTACCCTGGACACCGGTGCCACCCTCCCCTGTTATATCTCTAACCCTAAACTTGTTACCCAGGAAACAGGCCTTATCCTTCCATTGTCCTGGAGACTGGGGACCAGGTATGCCCTATTCTGTTACTTAGGAGACCAATTCTATCCTCCTGAGTTACCCTGGACACCAGATACAACCTCCCTTGTCACTTAAAATCTAATAAATACTCCCCCTGTTTCTGAAGAGACTAACTCTGCCGTTTCTAGAAAGTTACCCTGGAGACCAGCCTCACTGTCCCATTACCCTGGAGATCAGGCCCACTCCCCTCACCCACTAATCACTTAGGAGACCAATTTTCCCTTTTCACTCTCATTTGTCACTTAGGAGACTAATCCAACCCTTTTCTGTTGCTTAGGAGATCAAGTCTCCCTCGCTAGTCCCAGGGCCATCAGCCCCCACCCTTTCCCCCGGAGCCAAGCCCTACACCTTGTACCTGGGAGACCAGGCGCTGGTTCTCATTCAGCCAGCTCTCCCTCATAGCCACCTTGTGGTCAAACCTCTGGGCCAGTAGTTCCAGTTTCTCTTGTCGGATCAGCTCAGCCCTTAGGGCAGCCTCCCGCTCATGCTCTGCCTTTTCCAGCTGGCCCCATGCCTGGGGGAGACAGGAGGAGGCAGTCAGACTCTAACAATTCCCCACAGTTTAATGGCTGTGACTCTCTGTCGGAGGCCACTCATAGTATTTGTGGCACCTATATGCAAATTGGAAAAAAATGTTACGTCCTTATGACACTTTACTGCTGGAAAACTGTCAAAATAGAATATCCAGTCCATGATGTCTACAATGTGAATGGCTTCCTTGAGCAGTGCACAACTTATACAACTTCACAGAGCAACCCTACCTCCCCCACATCCCCAAGCTTACCTTATCGATATCCCAGATGCCACAGCCCTCCCGAGGCACGAAGAGGCGACGGTTGCAGGCACGGAGTTTGCTTTGGATGCTGAAAAGCAGCACCTCCAGGTTCCCCTTCTCCTGAAACCTGAAGGAGCATGAGCTCAGGAGCCCTGCCTCCGTGCCTCCACCTTGCCACCCTCCCTCCAGAGCTGGGCCTCACTTGACGGGCTTCTCCAGTGTGCAGTAGGCCGTGAAAGCCTGAAGCTGTTGCTGCACCCCACTTAATGAGTTAGCAAACTTCTGGTTGCTGATGAGGCCCACGGTGCGGTGGATCCAGGCTAGCAGCTCAGCCGCCAGCTCCTCATAGCGCTCTATGATCTTTCCCACCTCCAACACCTGGTCCAGGACCTGAGCAGACAAAGGAAGGTGGGGTTAGCCTCACACCACGGATGCCTGCAGGTGGTGCCCCGGCTCCCACCCAGCCCGGTCCTGGGCTCTTCGTACCTTCCCAATGCGCTTCCCCTCCACAGCCAGAGCCTTCATCTTGGAGAAATAGTGGTAGAAAGAGACCACATAGGTGATGATGGACTTCTCATCTGGAGCCTCCATGTTCACATCTGAGGGCAAAAGAGGAGTCGGGAGCATGATTCAAGGGAGGGAGAACCCACTCTTACTAGCTACATGAACTTGGGGAAGATAATTAACCTCTCCGTCCCTTAGGTTTTGCATGTGCCAAATGGGGAGCTAGCTCATGGGATGACATAGTGCCTGACACATAAACCACAACAGGGAAATTATCTCTTATAATTTTTTTTTGAGACAGAGTCTGGCTCTGTTGCCCGGGCTAGAGTGCTGTGGTGACAGCCTAGCTCACAGCAACCTCCAACTCCTGGGCTCAAGCGACCCTCCCACCTCAGCCTCCCTAACAACTGGGGCTACAGGCACATGCCACTGTTCCTGGCTAATTTTTTAATTTTTTATAGACATGGGGTCTCACTATATTGCCTAGGCTGGTCTTAAACTCTTGGTCTCAGGTGATTCTCTTGCCTCAGCCTCCCAAAGTGCTAGGATTACAGGTGTGAGCCACCATGCCTGGCCTATAAGCATTTCTCGAGCACACCATTCTACCTTCCACCTCAGGGCCTTTGCACATGCTGTTCTCACTGTCTGGAACACTGTTCCCTCTCCCATATGCCTAACTCCCACTCATCCTTCAGGGCTCAACCCAAATTTCCTCAGATAAGCCGCCATGTTCACCCTGTCTAGAGTTGGTTTCCTCATGACATTTTCCTCTTAGCATCTTATTATTAATACTTCCTTCCCAGAACATACCATACTTTATAATTAAATATTCACTAATGTGATTATGTCATTATGTAGAGTTTGAGCTCCATGAGGACAAGCACTCTGCCTGTCTTTTTTACCACTGTTCCTGCCATTCCTAGCATACAGTAGGAGACCACTAAAAATTTAGTAAGCTTGCAAGTGGTATAAGAGGTTTGAGGTCAAGAACATGGGATTTGAATCCCAGCTCAAACACCTCCTTGTTGTATGTCTTTGGAAAACGGACCTAACTTCTCTGAGCCTCAGTTTCCCCATTGTTATAGTAAGGATAATCATGGTTCTTGCCTCCTACGAACACTGGTAAGTATTAGAAAGAACAGTTGGGCACAGAGTACACACTCAACAAATTCTGACATCATTTTAATTTACCCATTGAAGGCACAACAGTGTCCTTGGTCCTTATTCCTCATTACCTCGTGAAACTCACATCCATTAACACCTACTGAGTGCCAGGCACCAAGCATAGAATGGGGCTATAAGAAGAGTTCTACCCAACCAGGCCAGTGTGAACGTGAACAGTTCTGATAAAGCTCCCAGCCACGTGCTTGGCTCGTAGCAGATGCTCAGAGGATGAGAGCAATTTTTATTCCAGGGGTAAGAGGTTGGCATTGGGGGTGCTCATGGATTGGGGATGAGGCTGAAGCCAGGGATGGGGTTGGGATATGCTGAAAATGGAGGAGTTGAGATGAGAATGGAGCTATGGAGGGGGATGGATATGGGGATGGGTTGGGGTAGGAATGAGGCTGGAAAAGGATTATGGATGGGAATGGGAATGGGGCTGGCTCTGAAGATGGGGCCGGGGTTAAGGGTGGGGATGGGGTGGGAGATGGCGTTGGGTTTGGGGTTGGGGTTGGGGAGACAGAGGGGGTCAGGTCTGGGGGAGATAGCTGTAGATGGGGTTGGGGAGGGAGTTGGGGGTGGGGAGGAAGCAGGGGTGGGGAAGAGGGTGGGGTCCTGTTGGGATGGGAATGGGGGTGGGGATGAGGTTGGGGTGGGGATGGAGAGAGGAAGAGATGTGGGGAAAGGTAGGGGGAGGGGTTGGACATGAGCAAGGGCAAGAAGCTGGGGAGGGAGCTGGGATTGGGAATGACCTTGGGATTGGGGATGGCGCTGGGGTAGGTTGGGGTTGACTTTGAGATGGCATCGGGGTTACGCATCCCCCAAGAGGAAGTCTGGGCAGGGCCATGCAGGGCTCACCTTCGGGGTCCAGCAGACGCGCCAGCCCCAGGTGCTGTTCCGCTGTGCGGAAGGCTCTCTGCAGGTTGTAGTTGGCGTTGGACTTGGTGAGTTTGCTGAAGTCCACGAGATCGGGCCTGGGCAGGGGCACAGAGCGGGCAGGCAGCAGGCAGGCTCCAGAGCAGGTGGGCAAGCAGGTGAAAAGGCACATCCTTGTCTAAGCCCACCCAGGGCGAGGGGTGGGGACACAGCCTAGCCAGGGGGCAAGCTGCGTGTGCTGCGCAGCATTTGCCTGTGGGGCGCGTGTAACGGACTTGCGCGTGTGTCTGTGGGTTCCTGGGAATGTGAGTGCGTGTGCATTTGCCGCTGGGCACGTGTAAGCCGGCCTGCGTGCCCACACCGATGGGTGGGGCAGCCTGTGGGTGCTGGGAAGAGATGAGCCACCCGGTGCCTGCCTGTGTGTGTCTCTGTGAAACTATCCAACGACACGAGCATGTACAGCCCTTATGTGTGCTGTGTGAGCACACATGTACAGCTGATGCACACGTGTCTACTTGGGGGTATTTACACACAGTGTTATGTAGCAGTTAGAGGTGTGAGGTCTGGAGCTAGCCCCTCAGGGCCCAGGCCCCAGTTGGTCACATCCTGGTCGTGTTGCTCTGGGTGAGCTACTTCATTTCTCTGTGCCTTGGTGTCCTCATTTGTAAAATGGGGGTAATGGTAACATGTGCCTAATATGTAAGAGATGGATTGGATATATCGAATATTAAATGACTCAGTGGCGACAGAACAATGCCTGGTACATAGACAGCACTCAGTAAATGTTGACCCTGGTTACAGCTTGTGAGTCTCTGTTTGTGGGGGTACGTCTGGGTCTCCTCATGTGTGTGCACATGTGAGAGGCAGGGATTGTGAGTCAACATGTATCCAAGCAGAAAAAGCTGGGTTCTGGCTTCTCCATACCAGAGCAAGTCCCTCCCAGCCTCTGGGCCTCAGTTTCCCCAATCTGTCATGTAGATGATCATGATGTCGGTGTAATTTGTACAGGTGCCTGACTCTCAGCCAGTTCAGCACCAGCCCCTGAGGTACAAAGAGATGAGTGGGTGGGAAACCAGGAAGGGGGGCTCTGGGGCTCCCCTCTCATCATAGGAGGTGCTGTGTACACCCCAGAAGGGAGAGTCCGGGGGGAGTGCGCCCCCCACCCTGAAGGAATCTAAGCAGCAGGTGCAGGCTGCATGCCGCATGGGTATCTGTGTGTGTGCACACATCTGTGCAAGGGTCTGTGTCTGTCCCTGTGTGCACAGGGCACGTGGCCTCCACAGGAGTCTGCAGGTGTGTGTTCCTGCATGCAAATGCACAGGGCACATGTGTGAAGGGAAAGAAATGTGTATCTGTCTGCAGGGTGAAAAGATGGGTCCCCGTGTCCCTGTCTGTCATCTATACACATACACGTACAGGTGTATAGCTGTGGGGACATGGGGTGGGGTGCAGGGCTGGGCTGGGCTGCCCCAGGCCAGGTGGTACCTGTGCCGGTGAATGAGGGCATTGAAGGCCAAGCCATCCCGCCAGCTGGTGGTGAAATTCTGAATGTTTACCTCGGGGTAACTGGCGATGTAGAGGGGGAAACAGAGGCAGAGATGGAGAGAGCCACGATGGAAGAGGGAGGGAGGGGAGGGAGAGGGAGAGGGCAAGAGAAGGACACAAAAGGATGGGTGGACAGGTAGGTAGGTAGGTAGATAATACAGATAAGATAGGGGAATGGGGAGAGACGGGGGGAGCCAGGGAAATGGGGAGAGAGAGAGTGGGCAGAGGAGAGAAAAAGAGAGGCAGAGGGAAGAGGGAAGAGAAGGAGAGAGGGAGGAGGGAGAGAGATACAGACAGAGATAGGGAGAGAAAGAAGGGGAGAAAAAGGGGAGGAGGGGGGAGGGAGGTGGAGAAAAGGAGAGAGAGGTACCGGGCAAAGCAGACATGGAGATAAAGACAGACACAGGGAGAGACAGATGCCATTGCAAGACACACAGACAGCCCAGAAGGATGAGAGTCAGAGAAACTCCCCTCCCTCCCAAACCTGCCCCCTCCCTCCTTCCTCCCAGGGTTGCGCTCCAGATGGCATTTGAGTTTCAGGCCATGCCCTCCTGCAGGGAAGAATTGGGGTCCCAGGGGACATGCCCAATACAGCCTGTGCCTGGCCCCCACCATCTCAACCACACTGACGGTACCCAAGACCCTGCCCAAGCTGCCAGAGCCCTGGTGTGTGCCCTCCTAGGCAGAAGGGTGACACTCACAGGGGCAAGGGTGGCCAGAGCTTGGACATTGGGCTGGCAGTTCGGTGTCTATGAGAGCTCTTGAAGTGCAGGATGAAATGAGGTGGGAAGCGGAGAGTGGGGAGCAGGCTGGGGACAGTCCACCCCTTTCCAGCATTGATCTCAGAGGAGTCTGAGGGTTCTAAATTCCAACCTGGCTTTCCAGCTTGTTAGGAAGGTTTGTCAAGGTCGGAGAGGTGGGCATACATATTTTATTTATCAGTTTCTTAGCTTCAGATGTCAGTTTTTGACACTGAGGACATGGGCTGCTCCTTAAGCTCTTGTCTCAGAAGGAACCCCGGGGGATTGGGATCCCCCTGACTGTGAGGAGGGCATGGGGCTTACCCAGCTGTCTTCATCTGACACCATAAGAGCAGAGCGTCCTTGGCTGAGCGCGTCTCTCTGTTGTCCTCAGTCTCAATTTTGATGACTTGAATCTGTGAAGATACAAAAAATGCTTCTGGGGCCTGGAGAATTTGAGGCCAGGAGACCCTCCCCTGCCCCTGCTACCAGGGAGCGTGGCAGGTGACGGAGGAGACGGGAGAGGCAGCTTCAGGCTGGGGGTGGGCGTTCAGGAGTGTGAGGCTAAGCTCTGGAGTGGGCCAGGACAGCCACAGCTGGGGAGGCGGTTGTGGGTTCAGGTCTCAGTTTCCAGGGAAGGCTCCAAACTGAGAGCCGGGGCCAGTTTCCCGATGCAAGCTACTGTCACCTCCCGCCTAGGCTGGAGCAGCAGCCTTCATGCTGATCTCCTCGTATTGCGCCCACAGGGCAGTGGAGACTTGGGTCCCAGACTCAAGAACTGGGCTTGGCATGTGGGTTCCCAGGGAGAGGACCAAGACTTCCAAGGTGGCCTCAGCCCCTACTACAGGGCTCCAGCCGCCAGCGGAGATCCCTGACTCCCATGGTCTCATTCCCCGATTTTATACCGACAACATCCACACTTGTCTCCAGCCTCTCCTTGTCCCCTGAGCTCCATCCCCAGGATCCAGTGGCCTCCTAGATGCCGCACCCCACCCCAATGTCCGGGACACATAACCACTGCATCTCAAACAGGCCTTAGTGTCTTCCCCAAACCTTTTCCTCCTCCCTGTCCCTGTGTCAGGACAGCCCCACCATACCCCAGTCCCCAGGCCAGAGCTCTGGATACCCCTTCCCCTAAGGCCTGTCCACGCCACCTCCTGAGTGTCTTCCCCACGTGCCCCCTATTTGCTTCCCCACAGTCCCACCCTGGGCCATATCTCCAGCCTCCTCTCTGGGCTCTCGGCTCCCGATTTTGGTAACCACCTCCAATCCAGAGGGATCTTGCTAAACCTGATGATACACCTCCTCTTGGCAAAACTTTCCAATCTTTCCTCATCTCAGGCAGAATAAAATCCAAACTGCTCACCACGGATCACCTGGGCCCTGCCAGCTCCTCTGCCTCGTCTCCTCCCTGTCTCCCCCTTGCCTCCTGTCCTCTAGCCATACTGCTCCTCCTTCTGAACTTCCAACATGCCAAGCTCAGACCTACCACAGGGCCTTTGCATCTGCTGTGCCCCTGCCTGGAATGCTTTCTCCTTTCATCTTCATATGTTGTTCAGCCATCAGCTTCTCGGAGAGCCCTTTTCTGACCATCATATCTCAAATCTCAACAGCACGAACCTGATATTTTATATCTCTTTTATGGCTATCATAATCTAATCTTTTATGCATAGCTTTTTAACCTTCTCTGCCTAGAGCTGGTCCTTCCCCCATACATGTCTTGTTTATGTATTTATGTATTTGTTTATTGTCTGTCTCTTTCAACACAATGTAAGTTCCACGAAGGCAGCAAATTTGTCTGTTTCTTTCTGTAGGCAAGCAAGATAGCCTGGATTCAAATTCCAGCTCCAATACCCAGCCACAGTGGGCATATTACTTCGGCTATCTGGCTTCAGCTACCTCATTGGGAAAACGGGGTAATAAACAGCATCTAACTTACAGAGTTGCTTTGTGTATTAAATGTCAAGTGCTTGGAACAGAGTAAACAATATATAAATGATGATGATGGTGATGATAATGACAATTATTGATGATAATGACAATTATTTTTATCATTATTTTCATCCTCAGCACGTGGGGGTTTCTGGAGCATATTAGGGATATTTTTGGAAGGAAGGGAATGGGTGGGGGGCGCCTTCCCAAGGCCCACCATCGGGGATCACCTGGAAGCGCAGGATTATGGTCCAGACCAGCCCCAGCGTCAGCCGGTGGTTTCCATCCACGATGTCATGCGACCCCACGTTCTCCAGGTGCACGCGCTGCTCCTTCAGGAACTGCAGCGCCTTGTCCACGTTCTCCAGCGAGTGGATCCGCATGCGGCCGCGCGTGGGCCTCGGCTAGGGCGGCAGGCAGGGGAGGGCGAGGGAGTGGGGCCAAGGAGGCCCGCCCCTCCCATAGCCACGCCCCCGAGTGTCCAGGACCAGGCTACCCTCCCTCGGTTTTGTCCAAGACCCAGGACCCTGAGTCACATCCCTTCCTGGCTTATTCAGGTCCCTGGCTCTGCCCCTTCCACCCACGCGCCACCTCCGCCGTAGTAGCCACGCCCCCAACATGAAGCCCCGCCCCTGCAACCTGTAGCCACATCCCGACCCTTCCCCACCGATCTCTCCCCTCACACCGCACCCCGGGGCTCCTCCCCCTGGTCTTAGGCTCAATTCCTTCCAGGGGCGTTTCTTCCCGTTCGATCGCCCTGTCCCCTGAGCTCCAGGCTCCAGTCCTTTAATGAATCTCTACCTTGAATCCGCCCCCTCTGAGATGAAGCCCCATCCAAGCCCAGAAACACAACCCCAACCCATGCAATAAGCCACCCCCGCCGACAAGTGTCTGTGTCCCCAGACCCCCAAGACATAGGTCTCACCCTAACAACGACACTGCACCCCACCCCCGCCTGGAGCCTCGCACACGCATCCAGCGGTCCGCCACAAGAGCTCTGCCCTGTTTTATGCCCATGCCCCTTGCAAACCCATAACCCAGGCCAGACCCTTCCAATAAGCCGGTCCCTTCTCCAATAGCCCACCCCTTCCAACGAAGCTCCGCCTCCAGACCCAGCCAGCCTGTTCGACGGAATCCCGCTTCTGTTCCCAGCCGAGCCCCACTTGCCATTAGCCAGGCCCCCCTCTAGTCCAGCCCTTCCCGAGAAGCTCACCCCCCAGCCGGAGACCCCAGGGCCGCCCCCTTTCCCCAGCCCCTCCGGCCCGCTCACCAGCTGCTCCCCGGACAGCACTTCCAAGAGGCGCGTGAGCACGAAGCCGTCCCGGAGGTCCGCATAGAGGTCCGCGATGTGGCAGCCCACGCGGGCGAGGTGCGAGTTCACCCACTTGGTGAAGGTTTTCTTCTGCACGGCCTCGCGCTCATCTGCAGGACAGACCCTCGTGAGCCCCAGGCCGCGCAGGAAACCCCGGCCCCTTCCAGCTGCACTTCAGCCCTCCACCAGCCAAACCCTGCTGGGCCCAGCTCTCTGCAAGAGTCCGACCTTAGCACAGGCGGCTCCGCCTACCTGGAGCGCCTTCCCCTACTCTCCTGCCCACCTGGTGACAACCTCCCTGCCCTTTAACGTTTTTCCTGAGATATCACTTCCCCAGGAAGCCGTCCTTGTTTCGTATCTCGGTAGGGTCTGCTCATGCATTCAATAACTGTGTCTGGCTCTGCAAATACAGACAGGGCCTCCCTCCTAGAGCTCAGTTTAGTGGGGGCGCAGGGAATACCCCAGTGAACACGGGGGAGCCGTGGGGAGTATAAGGAGGAGAGACAGGATGAGAATTGTGTTTCAGGAATATCTCTGGCTGCTGTGCAGAGTGGATCAGAGAGGGCAAAAATGGAGCCACAGGCCAGGCGAGGTGGCTCACACCTATAATCCTAGCACTCTGGAAGGCCGAGGCTGGCAGATCACTCAAGGTCAGGAGTTTGAGACCAGCCTGAGCAAGACCGAGACCTGGTCTCTAATAAAAATAGAAATTAATTGGCCAACTAAAAATATATATAGAAAAAATTAACTGGGCTTGGTGGCAGGTGCCTGTAGTCCCAGCTACTCAGGAGGCTGAGGCAGAAGGATCATCAGACCCCAGGAGTTTGAGGTTGCTGTGAGCTAGGCTGACGCCACAGCACTCACTCTAACCCCGGCAACAGAGTGAGACTCTGTCTCAAAAAAAAAAAAGAAAAAAAAATTGGAGCCACAAACCCAGGGAGGAGGTCGGAGAAAGGGCTCAGGGGAAAAAGGATGAGGCTGGGCCAAGGCAGAAGCTGCGGGGTTGGCAGAAGGGGACATATTGCAGAGTCATTTAAGAGGCTGAGTGCAGTGGTCTTGATCTGTCACCCAGGCTGGAGTGCAGTGGCACACTGATAGCTCACCGCAGCCACCGACTCCTGGGCTCAAACAATCCTCCTGCCTCAGCCTCTTGAGTAGCTGGGACTATAGGCATGCACCACCATGACTGATCAATATTTTTAGGCATTTTTTTTTAGAGACAGGGTTTCACTATGTTGCCCAGGCTGGTCTCATACTCCTGACCTCAAGCGATCCTCCCGTCTTGGCCTCCTAGAGTGCTAGGATTACAGGCATGAGCCACCGTGATCATCCCTCCTTTGCCCATTTTTAAATAGGGTTATTTGTCTTTTTGTCATCTGTACTATCTTTGAAACTTCCTTCGAATTTAAAAGTTAAAAAAAAAAAAAGAAAGAAATTGCTTCCTGGTCTTTCTCTTCCCTTTCCTGACTCCCATAAGCTGGAACAGCAACGTCTACAGAACACGGGATGGAAGGAACCTGGAATCCGCATTGACAGCTTGGAGCTGAGTCACCTGCCAACTGGGCTGCTCATTTGGGACTATCCAGGAGAGAGAATAAGCTTCTATCTCCTTTAAGCTAAATATCGTTAAGTCTTTTTGTTAACAGCAGCTTAGCCTGGACAGTTACTGTTTGGAGCTCATCATAAAATGTTTAAGTTTCCTATTAGTGCAAGAATAAAGATGTGTATTTCCAGTCTATTTCCCTTTTCAACCATTTGAAATCTCTCAGTAATTTCCTTTTTCATAAAATTTACCTTTTGTAACATTATTATTACATTATTGCGTTTTACTCTGGCAGTAGAAAATATACATTGACTGCTCTGTATTTTTTTTACTTCAAGTTGCGCTTTAAATGTTTACCTGTAATTTGAAAGCAAATATGCAGATATTAGCAGTACATCCAAATGAAATGTCTTGTTTGTTTAAATGTGGGTTTGTGCTGTTTAGACTGGTTGGGGGCCTGTGTGAACAGACCATCAATCTCACGTGGGGAAGTGATGACGGGAAAGACATTGAATAGGTATTTGTTTCTCTGCCTTCTAATGGCCAATGCCCCTGCCAAATAGCAGCTTTTGGCTACTACTAAAACCAAAGTGGAACATTAGTGCGTGCCCAGATTGGTACCAGAATGAGGACAGCTGGATTCTGTCCTTCCTGTAATAATGAATGGCTGTGTAACTTCTCGAGGTCATCTCCCCTCTCCGGGCCCCCATTTTCCCATTTGTTAAAAAAGGGGTTTGGACTAGATCGGGGTTTCTTCAGTGGGTTCTTGGGGATCCCTGGTGTTTGAGATCTCATGCTTGAGGGAGAGGAATCCAGGACAATATTGTTTTTTTTGTACTTTCATCTTGATTATACCCAAAGAAAATCAGTAGAAACACATCCTAGACCATCTCGACAACAACTTCATACAGGACGATGCCGTGAGATTTCAGTATTTGTGATTGTAGTCTTGGTGGCATGGAACCAGGGTCAAGAACTGAAATAAATGCTGGCCAGGCGTGGTGGCTCACGCCTGTAACCCCAGCACTCTGGGAGGCTGAGGTAGGAGAATCGCTGAGCAAGAGCAAGACCCCGTTCTCTTAAAAAAATAAGAGAGAAAAATTAGCCGGGTGCGATGATGTGTATCTGTAGTCCCAGCTACTCAGGAGGCTGAGGCAGGAGGATCGTTTGAGCCCAGCAGGAGTTTGAGGTTGCTGTGAGCTGTGGTGACACCACTGCACTCTAGCTGAGGCAACAAAGTGAGACTCTGTCTCAAAAAAAAAAAAAAATAGCCTACAGAGGCCAAACAGGCTGTATACAGTGAGAGAACGAGGGGGCAGTGGCCACACGGCCCCTGTGACTGTAGCCTGGCAGGATGGAGGCCAGAGTTGCCGTATCATGTGATAGTTCATGAGGAGCCAAAAATCTGGCTTTTTAAAGTCAAAATCTCCCTATTTTTAAACGTTGGCAACTGATTTACCTTTTTATAAAGCACAGTGGGGGTGCAACCAAATATGTCTCAGAGTGCCGCTCTGACCTAAGACGACACTGAGTGTTCACCGTGTTGGTGTGTTTGGCTACCGAGTGGGGTGTCTTCTGTTTGCCCCTCTGGTGCCACCGTCCACTCCTCTGGGCCCCAGGAGGCTGGCCGTTGTGGACTGTATGAATGGGTTCCCCAACCTCAGAGGTCCTCAGACTTCTGGTTGGGTTGGGCCAGTAGGAGACTGGGGCGGCAAAGAATTTATTCCTTCCTGCTCCCTCCCTGCCTGACTGGCTCCTGGCAGTGCCTGGGTCCTCTCTCTACATCCCCAGCTCCTGCCTTCCTTGCTCCAGTCCCTGGGGGTCCCTATCACTCTTGTAGGTTCCCTTCGTCCTGCCCACCCCTCTAGCCATGGTCCTTTCACTAATCTCTCTGCAGTTTTATGCCTTTCCGGGGGGCATCTGCTTCCTGCCAGGACCCTCACTGACACAGATACCGCCAGGCCAAATGACAGTGTCCTACGTCTGCCATTGCTCTCATACTGAGTTCTTTTACCATTTATATATTCTTTCCCACCGTGGGAATCACCAATTACAAGTGGAACACATTGCCTTAGAATAAGACTTTAATTTACTCATACGCTTGATGCGTTGACGCTTTCACAGAGCAGAGGAGTAACTACTCCTTTATCCATTGGCCTACCCATGGCTAAGGGGGAGAAGATAGAGACTTACTATGTAAATGATATGTTCAGACATCTGGGAAAAGTTAGGAAGCCAAAGAATACCGAGTATTGA
>CAUYRT010071230.1:0-18215 GCA_963574885.1 Lepilemur ruficaudatus
GGAGTTCAAAACCAGCCTGAGCAAGAGTGAGAGACCCTCGTCTCTACTTAAAATAGAAAGAAATTAATTGGCCGACTAAAAATATATAAGAAAAATTAGCCGGGCATGGTGGCGCATGCCTGTAGCCCCAGCTACTCGGGAGGCTGAGGCAGGAGGATCACTTGAGCCCAGGAGTCTGAGGTTGCTGTGAGCTAGGCTGACACCACAGCATTCTAGCCCGGGCAACAGAGTGAGACTCTGTCTCAAAAAAAAAAAAAAAAAAAAAAAAGAGATAACCAAGAAATAGAATATACAGGTCTTAGTGATTGCTTAACTGTTCCTTGAGAGTTACAGCAAACAAAATTTAACTTTTTACTAGTTAAAGCATACTATCTGTTCTTGATTTAATTTTCTTTCTTTTAACCTCAACGGGAAGTGTATGCGAAAAGGACAGAATTCAGACCAAGTAATAAGCTGCATATGGATAAATTTCCTTCCAAGCTCAAAATAAAAAAAAAAAAAAATAGAAGAGTTGGAGAAAATGACTAGCTAAGCCATATTTTTAGGTTTAAAAATAAAGTGATTTGTATTTTTTTTTCCAAAAAGTCAATAAAACCAAACATTTGTCTATCATCTCAGAATGGTTGCTCCTGCCTGTTGAGCTTATTAGCTTCATTCTTACTGTCCCAGGGCTCTTGTGTTCGTGTGCCATATGGACTCCACATCTGGTGACCAGTCCCTGTTCTTTTGCGGGGGGAAAAAACAAAACTTCCTTGGAGGGACTACACAAATACATTTCTGTAGAATCTGCTACTGCCCGTGTCTGCAAATATCTGGGTCCCAAATTAAAGGCGTAAAGCTGAAGTTATGTTACTTTTCAAAGATAACAGTAACTAGGCAGGACACGATACAAATTAGAGCTTTTAATTTTTTGGCACTAGTTTTTTCTCCCAGCCTATTACTTGCAGTGACATCCCTTTGATGTTTTGACATATCTCTGAAATCATGATTAAATATGGTAACCAGAACTAGTACTGACTTGTGCTGGGCAAGTCATTTGGAATCAATAATAAAAGGGGGAAAAAATGCTATTTGCAATAGTCCTTCCACTCTTAATGAATTTAATTTGGTGTTAAAGTTCCAAGTCTTTTTTTTCCCCCAGAACTATCGTTAAAATAGTTATCATAGTAAGTTTATTAAACCAAACAAAAACTTCAAATAAAAAGTAATTTAAAGATATTATTAGCAAAATGGTATCACTTAATGTTTTTTAGAATTGATCATAGACACATATCCACTGTCCTGTGGTTAAAAATTACAATTCGGCTTTTTGGCAACCACTTATATCAGAGTGCCTTGCAGTTATACAAAAATAATGTCTTCTATCCAAGCTTAAAGAAGACAGTTGGAGCACAGATATGCAGAGAGGTTTTCTCCAGGCTACACACTGTGTTGGTGACACACACCAGGATTCTATATTTCAAAACCGAGATTTTTATTCTTTTCTTAACTTATTGAGTTATGTTGCTTCTCTTACTGTTTTAGAACATGATTAAAATGTGTACCGTTTTCCTGTGTTAAAGAAACACAGGGGGAAGGGCAGGTAAAGGGGAAAGACATAATCCAGACAAGATGGTCATACGGGAACAGATTTTCAAAGTGTTAACTGATGTTATGAAAAGCTGTTTTAGTAATAAGCCTAATGGGAAAACAATGTGGTCAGGAAACTCGTCCTGAAATTTGACTCTTTCAGAGTAATAATGTCAGGTACACTAGGAACAAAGGAACACAGTGAACGGGATCAGTCCCAGGTGTTGCTAAGCATAGTTTTCTGTTGTCCTTCCTCTGCTGCCTCTTCTTGTAGCCCCCGTGGTGCTTGATGGTGTTCAAGGACTGGAAATGTCACCAGCGGTAGTAGGGCTGCCGGTTTTTCCCTATTCCTCATTTCCTAATCACTATCTTACAGCAATATTTATCTTATTCTGCTTTCTTCCAATTTGTCTCCTGTCAGTGCCGTTTTAATCTTAACCTGATTTTCCTCTTCTGGTACTGTAGTCTGGATTTGAAATTTACACGTGTAAGAAGTAAAAGAACTAAGCAAGCCATCAACGCAATCATATTCTGAAAATTTTATCCACACTATGGACAATATCCTTTAGAGGGGAATTCGTATTGCAAATCACTGTTGCAGAGGGACTTAGAGGTGGGGAGGCATAAGCATTCCAAACCGCAGGAGTAGTACCAAGAATAAGTAGTTCTTAGCAAAGGCTTCTTAACTTATAACGTTTGTATTAAGTGCAGTTTAAGCTTAATTTTATAATTTTTATTATGTCAAGATCTTGGTGACATTAAGAATGCATGGAATTATTTAGCCTCAATGGACAAGGACTCCTGTGAATGGGAGTCAAAGGGCCTGATTTTCAGTCTTTAAATCCTTTTCTCCTTGATTTCTTTGTTAATCAACAGAGATAGTATTTTCTCCTTTCCTTGAGGAGATTCTGTAATGATCAATCGTTACTTTACTTTTAAGTCTCCGTGAAGAGTTTTTTGGCCTTTCTGAACCCTGTTTTCCTTAGTTTTGTAATGGGAATGGCATTTGGGTAGTTCTGGGCATTAGAGATAATGTGTATACTACACTAGGCGCAGTGCCTGGCAGGTCAGGGGTACTCAAAATATAGATTTGACCATCGCGGTTACTCCTGTTACTCTGTGCTTATTACCTCCTTATCCACCAGTGTTTTTTTAACGCTAGTTCTTTTCAGTGATTAAAATAAGTATCATCATATAGGTGAGATTCATTTCTACCACTTCCTGCATAGGAAATTTTGTTTTGCTCTATTGAAAGGAAAGAGGAGATAGCATTTCAAGTATCCCTGCATGTAATTTGAATTAGGGCTTCGAATTTTATTATTTCAGTGAAGTTTATTTATTTTCTTAGAGGAATTCCTCTTTCCTTAGACCCTCAACAGAAGAATCAATCAGAACTAGATGGAGTCTTTGAGGCTCTGGTTATATATGTGAAGCCTCATATGTGACCTCTGAATCATCAAAGATATTGTTATAGATACTAAGGGGGTATTATTAACTGTTTTAATTGTATCTGACGCTATAAAACTGTGTGTGTGTGTGTGTGTGTGCATTTATGTGGTCTTTGAATAACTCAATACATGCCCACATTTCATATAAGAGTATTTTTTGCATTTCCAATAAATTGTTAAAATATATTAACACATAGATACACAGAAAGTAGTTACTTATTTCAACAAATAATTATCGAATGTCTATTATGTGACTGATAGTTATTGTCCAACAGGGTAGGAATAGAACAGTGAATATTATAGAGTCCCTGCCTTCCTAGAATTTATGGTCTAGTTAAGAAAACAGATGGTAAGCAAATCAACAAATATATAAAGCACGTGAGGGTTAATAAGTGCATATGATAATGAGCTTATAAATCAGTGAGGTTGTCTATTGCATCTGTCCCATTGGTTGGTGCATTTGGTGTACTGGCTCTTCAACAATTTGAGTATCACTGCTGGTGACCAGTGCTGTGATGGAAAATAAAGCTGGGTCATTGGATAATAAGCTGGGTCATTGGGGAAGCTGTCAGATACAGTCTCGTCAGGGTTAGACATTTCCGAAGAAGTGCCATTTGAGTGGAGACCTGAATGAAGAGAGGAAGTGGGCCCTGAGGTCATCTGGGGAGAGAGTGCTCTGGGCAGAGGCAGGAGGAAGGATGATCTGAGGCAGGATAGAGGCCCCTGCCGGAGTGTGGGTGCTGGGTCGTGGACGGATGAGCTCAGAGGTGTGGTGGGGATGACGGCTGGGCAGAGCTTGAGGTTTTGTAGGCTCTGGTAGTGGTGATGGTGGTGCTGGCAGCAGCATTATTATTGTTATCACTTATATTTTTTGATCTTAGTATGTCTTAAAATCATATTAAGCATTAAAAAGAAAACCTCTATGGCTTTATTAGTTGGATAAATGAGAAAACTTGGAGAACTCTTCGAAGCAAAATTCCAGTTGTACTCTTTTATGCCGTATTTGCCTGAACATCTTTATTCTTGAGTTTACTTTTAGCTTGAACTGGTATGAAGGTTTTGTGCATGAACATTTAAGAGTTTTTACAAAAGAGCTTTTCACAGAGCCGGACTGAAGGCAGGTAGACTTTGGAGGTCACACTCACTCTGGTTCTAATTTCAGATCCTTTTTTTGTATTAAAAATCAGGTCCCTGAAGAGAAATTAATCAAGTCGGAGACATTTTTTTTTTTCTTACTTTGTTCCAAAGAAAGTTTTGGAGTTCTTGTTTTGGCACTGTGCATCTCCAAGAGGAATTTTTTTCCTATACACCTGCAGCAATAAAACATGAAGGGCAATGACCTTGAGTTGTACCTCTACGCATCATCTCTTTTTTGCAACTAGGTTGTCTTTTGACGTTAAACTCTGGAAAAAGGTAGTGCTTTTTACATTACACCGACTAAGTAATTTTACTCATCATTGCTAGGAAGTATTTATGTGTACCATATGCATTTACACACACTTCATTTATCAGTATTATAGAAGTGTTTCAACATTTTAACAACTAGAACAGCCACAGCGATACATACAGGCTGAATATTTTCCTTGGCTACCTGGCTGCCTGCATCTACTTAACTGGTTTTCCATCATGTGTAGAATTTTTCTTGTTTAAATCAACCGTATTTGCTAACAAGATAGAAGAAGTAAAACGTGCTGGCTAAAAAAAAAAAAAAAAAAAAAAAAAAAACTTTGTGATGTCATTATTGTGAATGAGTCAAGGTTCACTTGTAAAGCAGAATCTGAATGGTTCATTTGGTTTCCTTTTAAAAACTGCCACCATTTCAAGAGAAAAAAATGATTCTGTGTAGCAATTGTGTAAAGATAACTACTCCAAACTCCATTTATAATATGAACAATTCTCCTTGCGCCTTAATGAACATTAGTCATTCGCCTACAATTCTTTTCCCTTCTGAGCCAACTCACTCTCTCCCTCCCTCTCTCTCTCTCTCTCTCTCTCTCTCTCTCTCTCTCTCTCTCTCATCATCTCCTTAGTATTTTATTGTGCTGTTCTCTGTTCACGTGCAAACAGCTTTTTGCTTTCTTTTAATTTTGATCCTCTCTCCAACCTGTCCTGAACTGTGTTGTTGGTTTGGGAAGTGAGATGCACGAATACTTGCTGACTTGGTCATTGCTTTCATTTCAGCTTGCATGCACTGACAATTACACCATTGTAAACACACTTGTCATATTTTGTATTGTGTTTACTCTTGCAAGTCTGGGGGTTTTTTTTTTTGTTGTTGTTGTTGTTGTTTTTTATAAGCTATGATATGTGGTTAACTTTTTACCCAAAGTTGTTTGGGGAAGGAAAGGAGCGTTTGGTTTTGAAGGGAGGAGAATGTTTTTCCAACAGTGAATTCTATTAAGTTCTGAATTTTTTTTTTTTTCCCAGCAAAAAAGAACAGAGGTGCCAGGCCTGAGTCATTTAAAATTCAGCTGGAGGACATTTGGCTTGGGAGGATACCACTTGTCCAATATTATAAAGCAACTGAAGAGGGGAAGGAAAAGTGAAGGTGAAGCAGTAAAACCCTAGGTAGAATTTAGGCTCGTTAAGCCTAAAATTAAACTCTTCAGTTGGCATTTTTGGTCTTTCAACATATGGTCTAACACGGTACCTTGCAAACGTTTTGGTCATAGGGACCCCTTTACATCCGTGAACGTTACTGTGGACTCCCAAGAGCTTTTGTTTATGTGGGTTGTATCTATTTGATGTTAACCATCTTAGAAATTAAAACAGAAATTTAAAAAATAATTATTAAATCATTACAAACCATAATAAATGTTACTCATTAAAATACCAATAATAAATATGTTATGTATGCTGACATAAATAACGCATTTTTTTCCATGAAAAATAGCTGTATGTTTTAAAACAGAAATATTTGGTGAGAAGAGCGGGCCCCATTGTTTTACGTTTTACAAATCTCTTTAATGCCGGGCTTAATAGAAGACAGATGGATTCTCCTATCTGCCTCTGCATTCAATCCGTTGTCATATCACACATCCCATAGCTTCTGGAAAACTTCACTGTGTGCTGCTGAGAAAATGAGAAGGAAAAAGGCAAACAATTTCTTAGTATTATTATGAAAATAATTTTGACCTCACGGACCCCCTGGAAAGGTCCCCCAGCGGTTACCTGACCATAATTTGAGAACTTTTGGCCTGAATAAATCTTTCCAGCCACACTCTTGTGTTAACCTCCACCACAGCCTCTTTGTATCAATGCTTCGGCCTGCCCTTCCAACACCCACCCACCTGTTCTCCTGGCTGCCCACAGTTTAGAGAGCAGAATCTTAAGCATTAGAGTCAAGTAGAGTCTACCCAGTACAGAAGTCTATTATGGGAGGATTCTGTAACTCAAGATACTATAAAGATATCAAAAGGGTTAATTGAGAATGAATGAACCCACTTTCTGAAATGAAAACTATACTTGAAGTTGTCTTATCCGTGGTGACCGGGGCCAGAGGATGATTGGTTAATTGAAAAAGCAGCTAAAAAGAATCATAAAAAAGATGCATGCATACTAGGTTACTAAGTATGAAATGTCCAGTTTCCTTAAGTACTAAGTTTGACAGTTGATATCTCTGACATTCCCTGTTGACAATTCTTGTTTTATTTTTACTGTGAAGGTGCACCCTCAGTGTTGCAAATGCCTATTTTGGCTGGTGATTATCTTTCAAATTCAGCTTTTCCACCAGTTGGGGTTTGGCTTTTTTGGTTGGGTTTTTGTTAAGTCCTTTAACACTTTACCTATTGACTTTCAAACTTCTAAAATTTTGTTACTCTTATCTTCTATTCAGGTTTGGGGTGGGTTTTATTATTGTTGTTATTTTGTGGGTTTACTTATTAAAACATAAGAAAGCAAAATCTTTTATGTTTTCCTTTTGGGCAATTTTAATAGGGTTTTGTGAAGGCGTACGTCTTTATATGTGCATTCTATTTGCGATCTTAACCCCAAATTCCTTTTGATCTTTCTAAAACTGAAAATTCTCTGTACAGATTTTCAATTATGCCTCATGATCTCACTGGAGTCAAATACGAACTAAAAGGAATGTCTGACCGTACTTTCTCTTTTTAAAATCCATGTTCCTAGTATTTATAAATGATAATGTCAACTTTATTTCCCAGTAGATACTCAAACATCACTAAATTTTAAACTTTTAATTTTGAGAATGGATTTATACGTTTCTGATGCATTAGTGAAAGATTAAATGAGCACAGAGATGAACGACGGACGTGAATTCATTGAGCACAAATGTGTGTGTGTTGTGAGACTGAGGCTGTCTATTAAGAGCCACGTAGGTCATAATGTAGGTGACACTCATTAAGACAGAATGTACTTTAATCTACGTTTATCCCTCAGCAATAAATAAATAGGATCTGGTTTGAACACATTTTTCCCAAACCAGAGCCTCTCTACCTCGTAGAGGAAAACTTCTTTCAATTATGAGCGAGTGCTTATCCTATCTCATGACTTTTCAAACAGGAAGCCCCAATCTTCTTTCCAGAAACAGATTATTTTTTCACCTTAAGTAGAGGAAAAGCTCTGTTACGAGTTATAGAGACCTTGCTTACATTTTCTCTTTCCAGTCTGATTGTATCAGGAGGCCACAGTAATTTTTTTTCATTTACAACCCACTTTAACAGATCACAGTTTTCAGAGATTCACGTTCCTTGTACTTCCTGCATTCTACAGTGAGTTTTTTGTTAAGCGTAAATTTGGAGGTGGAAGGATGGGAAAAGGGCCAGGAATAGTTGCTAGGTAGCGATTAAGATGAGCTTCTATTACAATGACGCTAGGGTTGACTCAGTTTCTTATATCCCTGTTTAAAGGATCCGGTTCAGAATAATCACTCGCCCCTAGGAAGAAGTATTATTATAGGACTACAAGCTGTGTTTCTGATTTTGACCAATGATCTCAGTGCTATGGACCGAATTGTGTCTCACCAAAATTCATATGTTGAAGTCCTGACTCCCATTGTGATAGTATTTAGAGATGGGGCCTTTGGGATATAATTAGGTTTACATGAATTCGTGAGGGTCAGACCCTTCTGATGGGATTAGTGCCCTTAAAAGAAGAGACACCAGAGAGCTTGTATTCTCTCTCTCTCTCTCTTTTCTCTTCTCTCTCTCTCTCTCTTTTCTCTTCTCTCTCTCCTCGTCCTCCCTCCCTCCACCCTCTGCCATGTGAGGACATAGCAACAAGCCACCCAGCAAGGGAGCTCTCACCAGAGCCTGATCCTGCTGACATCCTGCCCTCACACTTCCAGCCTCTAGAGTTGTAAGAAAATAAATTTCTGTTGTTCGAGCCACCCAGTCTATGTCACTACTTCAGTGATGTTTGAGTATCTGCTGGTGTTTTATTATGAGCTGACTGAGCTGACTACAATACTCAGATTTTCTGTTGTTGGTCATATAGGAGACAGTCTGGCTTCAACCCATCCACACCCTGGAAATACATCCTAGGGAGATATTTTCTCACGCCAACCAGTTCTCCAATTCTCTGAACACCAACTGGGTGTCCAATAATTAAATTCATTTCTGACACTATCTACCTGGCATTAGTGTCGGATCTCACAGGTGAAAGGGATTCAGTCCCACAAGACTGCCCCTACTTCCGACGCAGTCCAGTTGCAAGTCTTAGGCCTCCCCTACTTCTGACAATCAGGCTTTAAATTGAGGGCTCCCCTGTCTCCTCCTCGGGTTCCATGTCCACTGGTTTATTATAAACAATGTAATTCAAAAACAGCCAAGTAGAGGAGATGAACGGGGCAAGGCATGGGGGCAGGGAGCTTCCAGGCCCTCTCTGGTGGCCACACCACCCTCCCAACACACCCTTGTGTTCACCAGCTCATCAAACCTTGTTGTTCAAGAGTTTGTGTAGAGCTCTATCTCCAGTCCTCTCCTCTCTCATAAGTCTGTGCGCAGGGCTGAAAGTTCCAACCCTCTAATCACTTGGTCTTTCTGGTGACCAGCCCCATGCTGAGGCTATCTAGGGGCCCTCTGCTAAATTTCTTCATTAGCATAAATTCAGATGTGATCAAAGGGGCTAGTTATGAATAAGAAAAGATGCTCATCACTCGGGCTGTTCTGAGGGGTTTGGGAACTCTTTGCCAGGAACCAGGGACAAGGACCACACAACCCAAAGCTCATATTTTACTGTCTGTGGTCATCTTCTCACTCATTCAGCAGATTTATCAAGAAGGAAGGGAGTCGAGAAAAGTAAATAAGCATTTATGTAGTACGTCAGGATGTTTTTTGACTTCATGTGACAGAGAAATGACTTAAATAATAAGGAAAGTACATTATCACTAGAAGAAAATGCCACCCCCTTTTCCATCACAAATGCTATCATCTGGAGATGAAATAAGTGAGCACCTTTGGAGGGACGGAGTGGTGACATCAGCTTTGCTACAGAAGAACCTTGGTCCCTTGAACTACTTAAAACAACTTTGGCAGTGACATTTTGGTTGGTGAGAAAGTAATTAGAGGATGGGACCATTTTACATACTCTTCAGATGACCCAGGTTTCAAAGAGATGTTTCAGGAAGATGCATACCTGGTGCTCTTCCATTAGCTGATTGCTTTGTTGTGACTGTCACAAGCTCTGTTGTACAGTAATTATGAAGAATTATGGCCCATCTGGTAATTCCAGTGTACAGTGTTTAGCTCAATTTGAGGGAAATTTGGTGATAATTATAGGCCTAGTTTTTCTGTTAAGTCTTGAAAAAGGAACCCATCATAACAACCGAGAAAACCTTGGTGACAAGGCAGAGGGGCAGACCACGTTCTCCTAGAAGCGTACACAGGAGGATCTTGTAGGGTCTTTAAACGAGCACTGTGTACACACACACACACCCCACATAAAACTGAAAAACCCCAACTTCAAAACAACTTAAACAAAAATCAACAAGTACAGAGAGTATAATGTATAATAATCAGTATAAGAAACCGTCACATACTTGAAATACTGAAATTTAAATTGATAGCACTTAATCATTGCATAAATTCCTGCTGGCTTCTTATGATATTTCAACCATGTTTTGGTATTCTTAGGATCCTTTTTGTATATTTAAAAAATATTAGCTTATGTGTCTATAAAGCAATAATTTTCATATGGCGTTTTTTGGTAGAATTATTAGATTAGAAAAAAAATTTTTTTTGTTTGAATTTTATAACACTCCACTCTCTCAAAGCAAGCAAGCAAACAAGCCTTGAGTTGAAATTAAAGACAAAGTTAAACAAAAATCCTTGCCCAAGACTATATGAGGTTTGATTCTTTTAAAGTCAAATATAGTAATTAGTGTCCTGTTTAATGACCTTAAGCCTTTCACGTATTAAATAAATGTTTCAATACTCATATTTACAGAATTAAGAGAAATTTATATGGATTACCATTAGGTATGGTAAAAAAAAAAAAAATTACTGTTATGTGTCTATATGTTTTATTCTTGGGACCTGGCAAAGAGTTTGGTTTTTTTCCTCTGCAAACCCCCAAAACTTTGTAAGTCATTGGAAGCCAAGCATTCGATACAATCAGTTTCAGTTTCCATACTTCCTAGCAGGCCAGCCAAGACCCATCTTAGGCAGATGGAAAGAAAAAGTTTATTTCTGGAAAATAAGAAGACATTCTTGTAGTTGTAAATATTTTTTTACCCCATGTTTTTAAAATTAACATCTAATTAGCATGGGTCACGTTGACTTGTGCTTATAAACCAGCTCTGCATTTCATTTTAGACCAAGAAGAAATAAATATTCATTCTTTTTTTTCCCATCTCCTAATGTGATATTATATTGACAATAAAGAACATCTGGATATTTGCAATTAGAACAGTCTTCATGCTTTTGAAGTATGACGTTCAATAAATAGTTCTCCTTCTACTAGTAAGCAGCAATCAGCATGTCTCAGATATTGGGGTGGGTTTTTAAAATAAAAAGCGTTTGCCTTTTGTATCCTTTAAGACATCTTGCGTGATATGCGGGGGGTGGCTGTGCTTGTCGGGTGGTGCAAAGGCAATTTGTGTAACCAGAGTGTCTGTACTCCTGTAATACTCCGAAATAGAAAAAAATGAAATAAAAAATTAAAAAAAAAAAAACCACCTTCACATTGTACGTAGGTGGTAAAAAAAAAAACAAAAAAAAAACCAGGTTGGGCTTCAGGGGAAAAATTTGAAAATTTTGTAATGAATTAGGGTAATTATGCCAACATGGTTAAATCTTAATGAAGAATAATGGCCCTTTTTCCTCCTTTGGTCTGATTTTGGGTCCTTTCAGTTGTGAGCGTGATGTTCCAATGCTGCCCCCTACTGTGAAACTGGGCTTGGCTTCTCCAAAGGAGCATCAGGAGAGAAACAGAAGAAACTAACCGAGGACTGGGGCAAGGATATCTCCTTACATCTGGCATTTTAAAAGCGTGCTCTGATGCACAGTTCAGGCCACTCCAATGCAGAAATCTAGGGTAGGAGTGCAACACGTGCTTCCTGTCTCAGTTTGTTTTCCTTTGAGTTAACGCCATCGCTGCTCTGTTCTTTCGAGTTAAGCAGAGGAAACTTTCCTCCCTCCACAAGCTTCAGGGTGATGGATCTCACTCCGGGTTTTGTGAATGTGTTTTTGTTTTAATTAGCGTTGGTTTCAAGGAATTCTGCATCTTTGCAAAAAGCACAGAGGGCATCTTTGAGGGTGGGTAAAGAATGATGCCTTTGTCTTCAGTGTGGCTTTGGTTATTTTTAATAATAGGAGCAAATCTTGTAAAGTATATCAAAGCAGCCACTCATATCTTGAAGTTCATCCAGTCTTAAATCGCACTGTCTGTAAACAGCTTTGTCTTCTTTTGCGTTGAGTAAAACTATAAATTTATGTGAAGAAGGCTTTGGCTTGATTTAGGTCGCCTTTTTTGTGTGTGTGTGTGCAAAGTTGAATTCCACCTCCCCCTATTTTTAAGGGTATTGCTTTAACAAAATGATTCTGATGCCATTTCTTTTGCAAATGCATATTTTCTGACATTAAAAAACAAATCAAAAGCCACTTATCATATGAATCATGGTTAAAGTCAGCAGTAATCCAGTGTGTAAAATCTCCCCGTAAAGGCGCAGAGGCTAGGGGCTTAAACCTGGAGGACATTAAATTAGTTCCAGTCTCTCGCCAATGGCTTTCGCCTGGCTTGCTTAGGCAGGCAAAACGGAAACAGGCAGTTTATAACGAGAAGTCTGCTTTAAAAACCACGGGGTTCATTGGAGAAAGATTTATATCCCCCACTTAGATAAACATTTCAAATGTGGACTGCAAGTAGGAGGGAAACCTTTATCGAAATCTCTTGAAGGGCTTTTTCATTGTGAGTCAAACGGACAGAGCACGCCGTTGTTTGAAGAGCCGCCAGCATTTTCGACAATCATCTTTTTCCCTGCTTTGCCTGATTAAAGTGTAGCATTGTGAAGACTAACCAGACCACCTACCTTTAATTTATTTTCACGACGAGACTATGTTGGCATCAAAAGTGGAGCCCAAACACTCTGTGCCCAAGGAGAAAACGATCATTTCAGGATTTTAAAAAAGACAATGTAATTATATAAAGTCTTGAGGTAATGGAATCTGGGCATCAGTTTATATCACCTCCTGATTTAAAATGATTTTTCTGTATAAACACTATCCTAGATGTCGTGTTGTCTTTAGGGTTGTAACAGAACACAGATGAGCCTTGAAATAGCTGGTCCAATAACACGAGAAAGGCTGACAGGAAAGATTACCATTTGCGATTAGAGTAGCTATTTATTTGATATTTCACATATGGTGATTTTGAGTCCGTGAGCTGAATTTCTGTTTTCCTCTCATTTGGTTTTACCTCATTTTTAATATCTTGAAAATTTCCGTAGAACTATACTTTCCTTTGCCCCAGATATGTCTTAACAGGGTATTAAGACCAAATTATCTTCTTTTCTTTGTGCTTGTTAACAGTAGCTACTCTTTGATGGTTTTAGTCACAATCTAGGTAGAACTGAATTAGTTTTTCTTAGATTTCTTCAGTTTGTCTAGAAGATAGCATAACTGCTTTTAGCATTCTTAGCTGGTTCCACATGTAAGCTTATTTAAAATGCATCTTAAAAATCAGGGCTGATGATAAGAAGGGACATGGTGAAAGCATTTGAAGGACATGACACGAAGCCAGGACCTGTAGGGTATGAGGGTTAAAATCTCAGGGACCTCTGACCAGAGGGTCACCTGGGGCTGTTTGCCTACCAGACCTATTTGCCGTGGCTGCAATTAGAGGTAAAGGTAGATTTCTGAAAAAATATAATTCATTTGACTTCACCAGGTGTGCAGACATGAAGGGTGTGATTAGGTACAATGTTCAAAAAAATTGGCAAACTCTGTCTGACCAATAACATAATACTACCACTAATAATTTTAGTGGGTCTGATTTATAAGTTCTTATTATATGCCATGGACCATGCTGAGTGCTTTACGTACATCATTATTTTTCATCCTTGCAATGACTCAGTTTTTTAAATGAGGAAGCTGGGGTACAGAGGCTTGGGTGACATACTCAGGTCCCACCACTGGCGGTGGCAGAGGTGGTCATTGTAACCAGCCATTCTGACCTTAGAACCCATGCCTGCGTGCTTAGCCACTACATGATATATACCAATTTCTGTTTTTAACTCCATGGCGGTTTCCACATCACATCTGTAGCCTATAATCCTGTTAATGTCCAACCGTGTCCAATTTAGGTCCATTGACTTTTTATCAGCAGCTGTATCTGTACCTACAGCCATGATGCTCATATGTGTGGCCCTGAACAAGAGCATAAACTCTTTGGTGTTGTGTCCTGGGTTGGAGGCAGAAGGAAGAGTGACTCGTGCCAGAGGTCGTCAGGTAGTGATGAAAAGAACTCTTTGCTAAAGCAGGCTGGTACTGTGTGCAGAAGGATTAAGATGAAGGATGGTTCTTGTTAATCTGCAGCTAATGTGTGATCCATCCCTTTAAACAATTAAGTTATGCTAAATCTGTGTTATTTTCTAATCAGGGAATTCTGCTATGGAAGGCCTCTAGTTTCAAAGATAAATTGACCTAAAGTTGAAGACAGCAGAGTGCAGAGTTGTTTTGTTTTTTTGATACAGGGTCTCACTCTGTTGCCTGGGCTAGAGTGCCGTGGCATCAGCCTACCTCACAGCAACCTCAAACTCCTGGGCTCAAGCGATCCTCCTGCCTCAGCCTCCCGAGTAGCTGGGACCACAGGCACGTGCCACCATGCCTGGCTAATTTTTTCTATATGTTTTTTTTTAGTTGGCCAATTAATTTTCTATTTTTAGTAGAGACAGAGTCTCGCTCTTGCTCAGGCTGGTTTCGAACTCCTGACCTCGAGCGATCCTCCCGCCTTGGTCTCCCAGAGTGCTAGGATTACAGGTGTGAGCCACCACACCCGGCCAGAGTTCTTAATCATTTACATTACATTAATTTACATTTAATCATTTACTAGTTCCTTGGTTGAATAAAATTTAGTTTTTTGAGAAGTTTGACTTACGTTTATCTGTAATATAAAGAAAAGAATATGTATGTTATTAGGGTGGATTTTCATAATGAATTGTCAGTCTTCAAAAGTGAGGCACAAATGTACCACTTTAATAACTTATATAATTATAGATTCTAAAGAGATTGTGGTAGATTGTAGTGAATTTCTTCTTTATGTTCACAAGTGGAATAAGCATTGACCAAAAGAAAGAAAATTTCAAAGGTATAAGCTGATATAGTGGTAGAGGAAGCAAAGGAAAAAATACTGCTCTTGCTAGTACGTTCACCTGTGAGATAAAAGGTATGGTCTATAGTTGACGGAAGAAGAAAACACAAGTGTAACTATAGTATTTAATATTAAGAAGGTAATCAACAGAGAAACCAAAGCTGTTCTATAAATGTGTGTTGTCTGTACGTGTGTGGTTTATGTGTGTGGGGCAGGGATTCCTATAAGCTAAATTCTAATCTATCGTAAAAGAAAGTCCATAGAAAATGTCAAAAAGTGATTTATAAAAGACATGGTGTAATTATAACACGTTATTTGGTGACTTGATGCTGATTGCCAGGGAAACCAAAATTCACATAGCAAAGATACAGAATCAACCTAAGTGTCCATCAATGGATGATTGGATAAAGGAGATGTGGTACATACACACAGTGGAGTACTATTCAGCCATAAAAAAGAATGAAATCATGGCTCTGTCTTCCAACATAGATGAACTGGAGGACATTATCTTAAGTGACACAACTCAGACACAGAAAGTCAAATACCACATGTTCTCACTTATAAGGGGGAGCTAAATAATGTGTACACATGGGCATAGAGTGTGGAATCATGGACAGTGGAGACTGCAAAGGTTGGGAGGCTGGGAGGAGAGGGGGGATATAAGAAACTGCTTAATGGGTACAATGTGCATTATTCAGGTTACGGAGACAATAAAAGCCCAGACTTCACCACTACACAGTATATCCACGTAACACAATTGCACTCGTATTCCTTCAATTTGCACAAATAAATAAAGAAAAGACAAAACAAAAAATCAACCCAAAGCGATTTCCTCTGAGGAGTAGAGGGAGGTTCGGGAGGGCGTGAGCGAGGAGGCTTTTCGCCGTAAAGTATTCTGTGCTATTTGAATCGCATCTTGAGCCGTGATCACGTTTTACTTTGATAAGAATAAAGGTTTTAAAAGACAGTGATAGAAACAAAAGAATACTCAAGCTCTACATTTTAAAAAAGACAAGAAAAAATAACCCCTTCGTGTACCCCGTTTTACTCTTCTTTGCCCCCTTAAGCAGAGGTCTGAAAAATTACGTAGAATTCGGCATGTAAGTAACTGCTTTTGGTTTCGTTTGGTCTCAAAAGTTCCCTTTTTTTGGTAACGTGAAGGTTTCCAGAGGAGACATTTTTCATAATCTGTTTGCTTAATTAGGCCAGGTTTTTTGATGACTGAATAAACCTGACCAATGACCTGTCTGTGGACCATTTTGATTAATTTTTCGGTCCCAGATTACTGAGGTCGGTAGATTTAAGTGATGGATGTAGTGACAGGATGCCTCAAGGACCTTTTAGATTGTTTTTGTCTATTTGTTCCTGTTACCAGAACATACTTGTGCTCTGTGGGTCTGTTTCTTTGTAACAGATAATCACAGCAACCTTGACTGTCTGGAATCTTAAAGCTGGTTAACCACTTATGAAATCCTGTTATGTTCTCGGTGGAGGCAGTTTTAATCCCAGCTCATTACATATATTTTAATATCAGCATTCGTCTTAGTTTCCTTGGCAGACTATTTTTTACTCATTTTTTTTTTTTTACATTGTCATTGTTAGATAGACTTTTCTGGTCATATACACTGCTCCTGAAAACTTCATTTGGCTACATTTATTTGACCTTAAACGTATCTTTAGTTCTCAGGAAATTTAGTCATTTCCCAGTTTAGCAATCTGACAAGTGAGATGTTATTTATGCTGACATACTTTTTTAAAATACAGAGATTGTTTTTAATATGCATATTTTTTCATTTCTTGAGTAATCTTAGGCTTAATAATTTATTTTGTGCCATTAACCGTCAATAGATAATCAAACTTTCTCGATGTTCCACCCTGAAAGATTTGTGTAAGATGCTGTTGTTTTATAATGTTTTTAAAATGTGCTATCTTACCGAAAGATTAGCGTTTACTATATGGTGGCACTCCTGTGAACTTTTACGTCCATTATCCCACTTAATCGTGACAGCTGTGGGGAAGGCAGAGGGGGAGTCACCACGCCCATTTCACAGACAAGAGGAGAGAGGACGAGTGACTTGCACGCAGTCACACGGTGAGTGGGCGAAGAATGACAGTTCTGTCTGACCTTGACTTTGCGTTACTCTGCAGGATTTAAATCCAGGGCAGAAGGGGCCAAGGGCTTAAAGAGACAAACAGCAGAATGCAGGGAGCTCAGGGTTTATGCTTACCAGCAGTAAGAAATATGCTAAGGAACAATCTTGGAGTACGCAGAGCAGGGCTTTCAAACTCTTTCCAGCCAAGCAGGCCGTAGAAACAAGACGGGGTCCTGGGGGACGGTGGTGAGCCTGGAAACAGGTGCTCAGTCTCCATGGCAACTATTCTTTAGCTCCTCTTTTTATCCAGCAGTTCAGCCTCAGTGTTGCTTGAAGTTGCGTGTTTTTAAGAGAAATTAGAAATTCGAGGTTATTGGTTTTTTCTCTTTTTAAAGATGGTGTCTCACTCTGTCGCGCATGTTGGTCTTCAACTCCTAGCCTCAACCAGTCTTCTCACCTTGGCCTCCCAAAGTGCTGGAATTACCGGTGTGAGCCACAAAAGTTCGAATTTTTAATGGGAAATTTTCTGATTTTCAAAATACTCCTGATAAACCAAATATTTGGCATCTAGGGCCTGTACCTTGGAACCCCTGACATAAATACTACTGTTTCACTTTTTAGGCACTTAGGGACAGCCAGGGATGAGCTTATCTTACTGTCCATCTTGGGTGGTCTCTCCAGGAAAGGGGACCATGAAAGGAGCGCTCTAGTGACAGGGAACATTACAGGCAGTGGACCTGGTACTTTGTTTCATCCAGGAAGCCCCTTTCTAATTGATATTTTGATTTTCCAATAGAAAAACCTTTTGAAGTCACAGTGTGTTCCTATTGTTTTCCATGATGGTGCTTTATTTAATTTTTGTAAGAGGCCATATAACTGTAGTAATGTTTGACATATCTAGGGAAAAAAATTGCGAATATTTTCAAACTTGATTTTTCTGCTAACGAATATTGCTCAAATTTTATATTTAATATTGCTCTAGATCTGAAGCAAAATAAATACAGACCTTATGCTTTCTGGTTATCAGTATAGTTTTTCTATAATAACATATTTCAGTTCTTAAATAATTTTATTTTATTTTTTTTTTGAGACAGAGTCTCACTCTGCTGCCCGGGCTACAGTGAGTGCCGTGGCGTCAGCCTAGCTCACAGCAACCTCAAACTCCTGGGCTCAAGTGATCCTCCTGCCTCAGCCTCCTGAGTAGCTGGGACTACAGGCATGCGCCACCATGCCCGGCTAATTTTTTTCTATATATTTTTAGTTGGCCAATTAGTTTCTTTCTATTTTTTTAAGTAGAGACGGGGTCTCACTCTTGCTCAGGCTGGTTTCGAACTCCTGA
>CAUYRT010071232.1:0-23309 GCA_963574885.1 Lepilemur ruficaudatus
TCAAAAAAAAAACATAAAAATAAAAAAAAATCTCTTTTTCAGCCTTAGAAAGTTCAGTACACTTAGAATTACTAAACATTTCTCAGATGATAAGATATACTAGTATGAAGTTTCTAAATCTTCATTCTCAGTATAAAATACTGTATTTCATAGAATTTAAAATGTCATTGTAAGATGCACCATTATTTTATGTGCCATTAAAAAAAGGTTGCCAATTAACCTATTACACAATGCTTTCTTATCAAATCCCTGTAAGGCGCACCTTAATTTCAAAGATATTAAAATGCAAAAAAAAAAGTGCATCTGAGTGGATAAAATATAGAATTATTAGACATAGACTTGGAAGTTAAAAATAATTGAATTAAATGTGCACTGATCCAAGGATGTTCCAAATATCCAAAGAAAATGTTTTGCCTAGAGTGATGGCAAGTTTATGGTAGGTATTTTATTAATATTTATTAGTAAATATAGGCTATTTTTATGACAATAGATAGTCACTAAAATATAGGGGGAAGTATGCAAGAAAATTTGTTTTAAAAAATACATTATGCATGGACTAAGGCCAGGCTCTATACAGTCAAGGTTAAGAATAAAAAGATCAAAAATAACAAAGAGGATATAGCCCAGTCCTTGAATAGTTTATACTCTAGCGAGAGAGACAAATGTAACATAGTCTGACAATCAGGGAGAGGTCAGGATTTAAGGTGTAGATTTGGGGGTTGTCTTCAGAGAGATAACATTTGAAAATGTGGGTATAGATAATGACACCAAATAGGCTTGCAACATGAGGAGATCCGTTGAGAGTACCTGTGTTAGAAGGAGAAGGAGAGAATCCAGTGAGAAAAATCAAGACGTGGCTAGAGAGGTAAGAGGAGAAATTGGAGAGTAATTTATCTTTGAGCCCAGAGGCAGAGACGGTTTTAAGAAAGAAGAAATGATCAACATCGTCAAATTGCCAAGAGACGGGGCAAGACGAGGGGTGAAGATGTCATCAGCGCCGGCAGTTAGGAGGTCATCAGTGGCTTCCAATAAAGTAATTTCAGGAAAATGATTGGAGCAGATGTCAGACTATAACGGCTTGATGAGTAAATGCAGAGAGAGTTTGTCTAGAGAAAGCTTATGAGGAAGGATAGGAGGAAGCAGGGAAAAGCAGGAAGGGGAAAAGTGGAATCAATAAATGTGGAGGGAAAAATAGGCACCTCATGCATGGGAAAAAAGTGAAGGACTGCGTGGCTAGACACAGGAGGAAGGCAGGCTGGGGAGGCAGCTGACAGCCAAGACAGGGAGCAAATCTGCGGCTCAGAGAGGAAAAGCAGAGAGGATACGGAATTAGGCAATTTTTAGTTCAATTCCTAGCTCTCTCCCTTACTGTACAGACTCGGGTGAGTTACTTAACCTCTTCCCTTCCGATGGTAAGGAAGAACCTTCAGAAAGAAGACAAACACTCCTACAGTAAATATGATACACTTTTAAGAGTTTTTTCTTCTTACGATTTTAATGTAGGCTGATGACATAAGTCCAAAGCACAGCTCTAGGAAAGAATCTCACAAGAGGACAAAATGATGTATTTCAAGTGCATGGCTTTCTGACAGCTGGGCTTTTAAGAGTATCTAGAGGTGAAATAACAAACAGATTTTATCTTGCATGCCAATGCCGAGGAGATGCCAATGGCTGCTTGAAGCACTGTCTGGAAGAATCATGCTTGAGCAAGAGTCTAGGCTCACCTTAAGAAGAGGTATGGATTAGAGAAGTTGCCCAGGGGCTTGGAAGGGATGGTAGCAAGAGCAATGTCATGTACTGTATTTGTTGACCCTGAATTAGAGGGGAAAATGGCTGTGTAGCCATCAGCTAGTTCTCCATAAACGTCATTGAGCTTTTTGATGAGTAATGAATTGTGAATATTTCTGAGAAACTACTTCTCAGAAAATATTTAAGGGCAGAAATATATTAATAAATAGCAGCTGTCAGTTACAGTCAGTAAGTTTGACATCCTGTTATAAATGTTAAGACATACGACCCGGATACACTCATTAATTTAACAGAAGGCCTCTCTACCTGCTCAAGGAGGAGAACCTTGGAAATATCTGAGGCAGGATCAAAATTTTCCTTGGAAAAACTGGGTAGACTGTAAAACATGGACAAAAAGGAGATCAAGGTCCTAATGCTTCATATTCAATGGTCATGATCATTTTATCTGGAAAACTTTTAAAGTTACTGTTGCCAAGCTTGTTTTTCTTTAATGACTTAGCTATAGTATATGTACCTTCAAGCAATTAAATATCTTGGTTGAATCTTCCATGACAGTAAATTTCACATATATATGTATGTATGTATTTTTCTAAAGCAGTGATACCATGTTTTCAAACAAAATCTCATCTTGAACTCCAATATAGGTAAAACAGAGCCATTCAGGCTGGAGAGAAGGCAGAGGGCTTTTCATCCTACTTTAAGGCTGGCCCTGAGGGCTTCATGGAATGTAGTTTGCAAGCCTCTGCTGTAAAATTAATTAGTTACTAAATGCATCCCTAGGCCACCAAACAAATTAATTTGCTATATTAGAATATTAATCTTTATGAACAAATGAAGTATTGGGGATGTTTATTTAAAAATGAGAATTTTTCATTTAGTCACCCAAGGCAATTATTATATAATCATTAAAATACATTTCCCAGAGTCTGGGTTTCTGAGTTTTAAGAAAACCATGTGGCAGCATCTTTAGTACGAGGAAGGTGTGTGAGCCCCAGTCCCAGGCTTCTTTTTAGCCTGTGGAGAAAAGAATATCTGATCTGCTTGCTGCTTCTCACACAGTGTGGTCTCTTGAGAACAATGGCACTTCCCGGTCCAAGAACACTGCAGGAATTTCAGTCTTCACATCTGCATTCCAGGCAGCAGGAAGGAAACGAAAGGGAGGAAGGACAAACTTGCTTCCTTTAAGAGATTCCCCCCAGAAATCCCAGCCAATAGCTCTGTATAACTGAATAGCCAAACTTCAGTCACATGGCCACATCTAGCTGCAAGGGAGCCTGTGTGTTTCACCTTAGCAAGACAGATGGACACAATCACATCGACACTGTAAGTCGAAACTGAAGGAACATCCGTAACAGTCACATCTAGGAAGAAGTAACCACCGCTGCCCTGTACTACTTCTGTGCTATTTGTGTGTGTATTTACTATACGCATAAATCTGTGCTGTCACTACCACATTCAGGATACAGAACAGCTCCATTAACCCCCCCAAACCTCCCTTTCACCTATGCTTTGTAGTTACACCTTCTTCTGTCGCTACCTCCTGGCAACTACTGTTATGTTTTCTATCACTCTAGTTTTGCTACTTCATTAACGTCATATGGACGGGACCACATAGTCTATAATCTTTGAGACTAGGTTTTTTCACTCAGCAGAATACCTCTAAGATTCGTTGAATTGTTACATGTGTCAATAGTTCATTCCTTTCTACTGCTTAGAATTCCATGGTGTGAATGTACCAATTTGTTTATTCATTCATCTGTTGAAGGACGTTTGGGCTGTTTCTAGTGTTTGGCGATTAAAATAGAGTTGCTATTTGTGTACGTTTTTATGTTAACTAATCATCCATGTATACGTTTCTATTTTAATGAGATTACATACGAGGGCATTATTTGTTCATATGTCCTCTTCCTACGCTGAATTATACACACCTGCAAGATTTCACCCAATTCAAAGCAAGTATTAATAGCATAGTGTAATGGTTGAGTACAGCCCCTTGCCTGAGTTTGAATTTTAACTCTACCATTTGACAGTGGTGTGATAGTGATCAAGTTACAGTTGACATCTCTATGCCTCAATTTTCACATCCAGGAAAATGGGGATAAACAGTTTCTGTTAGGTTATTAAGTATGAAATGTCCAATTTCCTTAAGCACTGAGTTTCACAGTTGGTACCTCCGACATTTCACTTTGACAGTTCTTGTTTTACGTTTATTGCAAAGGCACATCCTCAGTCTTTCAAGTGTACGTTTTGGCTTGTCATTATCTTTCAATTTTTCTTTTTACAGCAATTTTTGTGAAACCATGGATGAGTCAAAAATTCATGTTGTCTTTGAATATGAGTTCCATTGTGGAACCAATGCAGCGCAGACACCTCCAAGTATCAATGAACCGTTTGGGAAGGATGTGGCTAATGAACGCACGGTACCTCTGTCAGGGTGGCAGTCTGCCCTCGGTTCTCGGTGTGCTCTAGGCCGGAGAATGACCAGACACACCAAAGTGTCAAGTCCAGATTGTGATGCTGGTTCTCTGGCTCCTTGCTTGGAAAAATCACCAGCAGGGCCAACGCGATGGGATAACCTCAGGCCGGAGGCAGTTTCATGTGAGCAGCTCTTTCTTACGGAACAAAACGGGTCTGTCTCTGCGAGCGGAGAGAGATAGACTGACTCATTGACTGACTCACTGACTCACTCTCTCTCAATTCTGTTTCCTTTCATTGGCCCAGTCTCGGGGAGAGGTCTCGGGATTTGTAGGATATTACCAGATGATCAACAGGTGCCCTCAAAATTCCATCCGCACATATGCACTCCCTTTCTGCAAGCCCACCTGGGGCAGGGTTAACCATGATTTAAGCTAATGACATAATAGTTATCCTTGGGTTACTCTAGGTCGCTTTCCAAATCTTATCCTGCCTGGGCTGGGGAACTCCCAGGTTGCTAAAGCATGCCCTCCTTCCCCAGGTGCAGTAGTTGCTTGGGATAGGATTAAGAGTGGGACAACACCCACCCTTATCCTTCTTCCCAGGTGGAGCAATTGCTCGAGACAGCACCAAGTCAGGGCACCTGTGTCCCTAGAAGAGCTGGACATCCTAACTACCTGTCTACCTCACACATCAGTGATTTGAGCAATTCCATTCTGGCGACTTTAAATCTCGAAAATGAGCCACATGGGTGACCAGAGACCAAGGTGAATAACGATGAGCTGAAAGCCATAGTGGACGCAAATCCATCTCAGCCTACATGTGAATTAGCAGCAAGGTTTGACATTACTATTCCTACAATATTGGACCATTTGAAATGAATCGGCAAGGTAAAGAAGATGGATAGATGGGTTCTGCATGACTTAAACGAGCGTCAGAAGAGAAATCATCCCGAAGCTTGCTTTCTTTGCTGTCATGACATGAAGGCAAATTATTTCTACACTGTATTGTTACTTATCATGAAAAATGGATTCTTTTTGACAATTGCGAGCAGTCAGCACGATAGTTACATAAAGATGAAGTGCCAAAACACCGTCCAAAACCAAATATTCATCAAAAAAAAGCTAATGGTGTCTGTTTGGTGGTCCAGCGCTGGTATTATCCACTACAGCTTCATGAAACCTGGTCAACTGATTACAGCAGGTGTCTACTGCAATTGGACAAAATGATGAGGATGCTTGGGATTAAGCAGCCAAGATTGGCCAATCCTCTTGCAAGACAACCTCACCCACATGCAACCACATGTTGCACAAACAACGCTGCTAAAACTACAGAAGCTGGACTTGGAAACTCTGCCATCCACTGTATTCACCAGATCTTGCACCAAATGACTGCCACTTCTTCCAGGCTTTGGATCGCTTCTTGCAAGGAAAAATATTCAGTTCTCAACAAGCTGTGGAAAATACCTTTTGTGATTTCTGCACCACTCACTCTTCAGGCTTCTTCTCCGCTGGCATAAACAAGCTACTGTTAAGATGGCAAAATTGTGTAGACAGTTTAGGCACATACTTTGATTAATTGTACTGCTTCTTGTTTGAGATATAATAAACCACTTTTGATTTGAAATTGGACATTTTATATTAATGACCTAATACCTCCCAGGGTTGGAAGGATTTAAAAAAAGAGTTGATACATATGAGTTTGCTAAGGTAAAAACAGCGTCTTACACATTTTCCTATCCTTAGCACTCAGTAAATTTTCATGGCAGAATGTAAATGTTTATAAATTTTTGTTGAGTAAATGACTTCACCAATTTTAAAAATAATCCTAACATATGTAAGTGCATATTTACTATTTTTTCTTTAAAAAATATTTATGAGCACCTACTATTCCCAGATGTTGTAACAGGCACTGGGGACACAGTTGGAAACATAAATATCTTCATTAAGAGAAAACTGACACATTGATAAAAACTATTTTAAACTATTTTTGTTCTCACAGAACTATCCTTAAATAAAACTCTATTCCACAAAAATTCCCTTTTATAAAAATGAATTTTTTTTTTTTTTTTTGAGACAGAGTCTCACTGTGTTGCCCTGGCATCAGCCTAGCTTACAGCAACCTCAAACTCCTGGACTCAAGTGATCCTCTAGCCTCAGCCTCCCGAGTAGCTGGGACTACAGGCATGTGTTACCATGCCTGGCTAATTTTTTTCCTATATATATTTTTAGTTGGCCAATTAATTCCTTTTTATTTTTAGTAGAGACAGGTGCGGTTCTTGCTCAGGCTGCTCTTGAACTCCTGAACTCCAAGGATCCTCCCTCCTCTGCCTCTCAGAGTGCTAGGATTACAGGTGTCAGCCACCATGCCCGGCCAGAAATGAAATGGTTAAGAATGAATAGCCCATACATACACTAGCTTCAGTGACTTTCTAAAGGTCATACTAATTTAACTTTTTGAACCAAAGAGCAAAACTAAGATTAAACAGAGGACAGGAATTTAAAAATGGTATTGGAGCTCTTTCTTAGTGGAGATGATTTCAAATTCGTTGCCCCCATAGCAGGAGCATCGCTTAACTTTATTTCATCAACAAGGCTGATGATCCGGAGACTTCCTCTATAGTAATGTCGGTGAATACAATTTAGGCCCTATTTTGAGATTAATTGTAACACGGGTTAATTTTGCGTTTTCTTAACTGTGCGTTGGTTGGCATGGCTTGAGATAATCAGATTCTAGGGTGGTCCAATTATTTGGCTGAAACAGTCATGCACACACCCTGAGCCTTAATTACCACGAATAAATCGATCCCACCCCAAATGATTGGCGGTCACTGACAATAAATAGCTTTAACTATACTTGCACAGTGTAAGCAATTCAGGGCGCATGCTAAGACTCAGGGTTAAAACTTCTGCCGTTAGGATCACTGCCGACTGTCATTTGGAGATGAGTTGTTTTTTCAGTGTGGAATCTACAGCTGTACGCAATTTAAACTTTAGTCGCTGTCTCTCTTCCAGACAGATTCACTGGAGCTGATTTCTAGAAACCTTTGCTTACCACGAAACACACTTTTCTGTTCACTCTTAAATAAAATGACCTTTGGGCTTTATTGAGAACGCGTAAAATTCTTACAAGAGACCCGAGACCTCGTCCAGGGAATCTTACTAACGCAGATAAAGAACTCTCAGCGACAAAGACGGACGTTCCCGGGGACGCCGCTCCGCACCACCGCATTCACCGGGAGGGACGCGGCCAAGCCAGGGTCACGCCGAGCCACTGCCGCGTCCGACACGTTTATTCCATCAGGTCATTTCGTTCACTCTTCAAGGCTTTAAAAAAACGTCCCAAAAGCGAAAGGAAGGAGAGAAAGAAAAAAAAAAACCTATCCGTGGACGGGATGCGCCGTCGGTTTCCATCCAGGGAGCGACGTCGGAGCGGAGCGGACAGGGGCGACTCAGCGCGACGCCGGCCGGCGCCAGGAACGAGGGGGGCAGCGGCGACTCCGGGCCCGTTAAAGCCGCCGCAGGACACTCCCCGCGCCGGGCCCGGCCTGGCCCCCGGCATTCGCGGAGTCGGGGGCGGGGATTCGTCCGGATTCAAATTTAAAGCGGGCGGCCCAGCAGGTGCCTCACGCCCGGTCCGCGCGGCCGGCGTTTCCGGCCCACCTGCCCCGAGGGCCGGAAGTTGCTCAGCAGGGGAGGGGTCCTGCACGGTCAGGGCTCCCACGGCGCCCGTGGCCCCGCGAAAGTGTGGCCCGAGGGGACGCGGCGCGGGCCCGCCCGCTGACGCGCTGCTGGCCTCCGTGTGCCCTCCCCGCTTCTACACTGCCACGGGGGAAGCCGGAGCAAAGCTGGGAGGGAAGGAGGGCGGGAGGAGAAAAGAGAGAACTGTGAGAAGACAGAAGCGCTCGACATAACCACACTTTACAGCCAGGTTACTTTTCCGAAGGGAGCGGAAAAACGGGACGCGCATGCGCCGGCCGCACTTCAGGCGCGTGGAGAAAGCCGCGCATGCGCAGAGCCGAGCCGGAAAAATAAATAAAGCGAAGGGGTGACTGGCAGGCTGAGGGCGCTTCTTCAGCTCCCGAAGGGCCGCGGCGCCCGGGAGGCGCGTGCGCAGAGCGCGAGGGGGTGGAGCTCTTCCAAGGTGGGGGGCCGGCGGAGAAGAGCGCCGGTCTCGCGCGCCCCCTGGCGCGCGCCCGGGGAGCGGAGGGAGCGGGAGGGGGCGGAGAGGAGGGAGGAGGCCGGCAGGGCGGGAGGGGGGAGGGGAGCGGGAGCGAGGGAGGGTTTATCGACCGGGCGATTTTGGTTAAAATATTCAAAATGGCGGACGGAGGAGCAGCGAGTCAAGATGAGAGTTCAGCCGCGGCGGCAGCAGCAGCAGGTAATCATTACAGCATTTTACATATTCATATTCATACTCAGCCCCGGCTCCCGCTGCCCCCCCGCGACTTAGCATAATTTATTAGTACTCAGGATTATTATAATTAACGGCGGGGAGATGGGGGGCCGGGGAGCGCCGGGCCCCCGCCGGGCGCCGCGCGGAGGGGGAAAGAGGCTCGGAGCGGCCGGGCGGAGGGGAAGACGAGGGGCAAAGGGGGCTGCGGTCCGCCGCCCTCCTCCTGCCCCCGGCCCGCCCCGCCGCCGCCGCCGGCCCGCCCGCCCGCCGGCACCGGCCCTCCTCCTCCTCCTCCTCCGCCGGCCGCCGCCGCCGCCGCCTCCTCGCCGCCGTGCCCGAACCCGAGCGGGTCCGCGGCGGGGCCGGGGCAGAGGGAGAGGACAATGAAGGCGTTTTACATATTCATAGCTGCCGGGCCGGCGGGGCGCCGCGGGGCGCGGGCCGGGGGGCGTGGAGGGGCCGGCGGCGGCGGCGAGCACAATGCCGGGAGGCGGCGGGGCCGGCGCGGACCCCGGCGGCCGGACACCCGCACGCGTCTCCTCCCCCGGGAGCGGGCCCGGGCCCGGGCCGGGCGGGCGGCCGGGGGGAGGGCACGGCCCGCAGCGGGGCGCCCGGCCCGCGCCCGCCGCCGCGCAGGGTCCGAGCGGCGCTGAGCCCGGGGGTCACGGCCCCGGGCGGCGCGGCCGCGCCCCACTCGTGCCCCCAGTGGCGGCCTCCCCGGAGCCAGGCCCGAGCGCGGGGCGGGCGGGCGGCGGCGGCGGGCGCTGCGAGGTGTCCTCGGGGCGGCGGGGTCCCGCGGGGGCGGGCTGGGAGGGAAGGGGCGCCGGGACAAAGTTCCCCGCGTCGGGGGTGCCCCGGCCGTCGGGCCGCCGTGCCCGTGGGTCCTGCGGAAGCCCCTCTTCCCGGTCGGCCCGGCGCGGCGCGCTCTTCGGCCGCGTCCCCTCCCCGCCCTGCCCTGCCCTGCGCCGGGCCGGGTCGCCGGGGCGGGCGCGCCGCGGGGGCCTCTCGCCGCGAGGCCGCCTCAGAGAGCCCGGGCGCCGAGGCCCGGCCCGGCCCGACGCCGGCGGTCTTCGCGGCCGTGTCCTGCGGGGCGGCGGCGGCGGCGGGCGGGCGCGGGCGTCCCCCCCACCCCAGGCCGGTCGCGGGGTCCCCTCCGCTCTCCGCGCGGCCGCGCCGCTCCTCATTTGAATAATGTCTAATTCGGGGAGGTTTATATTATTGAAATGGCCGCCCGGCTTTCCCCGCCTCTCATGTTTAGTAATTCAGACCTTTAATAACAGCCACTCACAGCCCAACGCCGTGTTTATATTTTACATTCGCCCCATGTGCTTTTGTGGTTCGATACGATTCTTTTTTTTTTTTTTCTCCTTGGCAATCCGCAGGGCTCCGAGATCAAACTCGGGCTGCGCCGGGAAGCGCGGGGGCGAGCTAGGCCTCGCTGCTGCGGCGCTCGCCCGCGCCCCGCGTTTTCTCTGCGTGATTTATTTACTAACACCGGAGTGACCGCCCCGCCGGCCGCCACGCGCAGCCCCGCTCCTGGGCCTGCCCGCGCCGAAACACCCCTGCGCGGCGGTTTGCTTTCCCGTAAGACTTTCCCACAGTTTGCAGTGACGCTGGGCCTAGCGAAAAACCTGTCTTATCACAGATTTTCAGAGGCTGTGAAACCTATTTTGGTTTAATAAAAGCACATCACTCTGTTTTGTGCATAGTTCTCACCCTCCCCCTGAGTTAGCCACTTTCAGGCTTTGTAAAAGTTTGCAGTATTTGTCCAACCTGGACAGTTTTTTTTTTTTTTCTTCTTCCCAGGAGTTGTGAAATAGCTGAATATTTTAGCAATTCCAATTAACAGCACTTTGGTGATTTTTCTGAGCGGTGCTCCCTTTCTAACCTCTTCATTTTAGTTCAAGACGGGGCTGGCGCTAATTTTGCGCTGTCACCGTCACAGATTTGCTTGTTTTAATTGTAGCACTGCTGAGAACAGAAATGGGGTTATGTTTTCTCGGAGTGTTTGTGTCATGGCTAAATGAGTGAAAATAGAAGAATAAACACAGGCGTTGTGTCTGCCCTGGTCTTGGAACTTACTCTCTTCCCAGCACCCTCTTCCTTAAGTTGTCAGAATTGATTGGATCTTTTATCTAGATTTAGGACAGCTGGCCTGTGACAGAGGCAGATTAACTTTTCCTGTTTAGAGGAGACAATAAGTTTGATCTTTGGTCTTTTCTGTGGCAAAGTTTTCTTTAACGTTTTTATTTCGTGTAGTTGTAGTGCGTTTTTTTTTAACGGTGTTGCTTCTCATTGGTGGGTGTTTACCTCTGCGGGTTGAGGGAAGTGTTAGAGGCGTGGTGTTTAACACTAATGTGTTAAGCCTTTGAAATTGTGTTAAGACACTTTATGGTCAATGGCTAGCGACATATTTTGTGGGATATTAGCCTTCACTTTAATTTTTAATAAAATTCTAGGTTTGGTGGACTGAAAGTAAGCTATTTTCAAATAACCAGTTCTGACCATGTTTCTTTCATTCCCAATGGGCAGGCCCTGAACGCAGCAGGGGGGAAAAAAATCTGTGGCGTTTAGGAAAATGCTCAGGTGAATGACTGTTGCAGAGGCCTGAGATACGGGGTTGGGTGGACAAAAAGCAGTAATATAATTTCATGCCTAAAATAGCATATGTTTTTGCACCCGATTCCCAAGATGTGGTCAAACTGGTGATGTCATTGGACAGAGGACAAGGTGCAGTTAATTTGATTTATTGTCCTGAGGTGAAGTGTAGCAGCGAAGCTTTCTCCTAGGGAAACCATTTATCTCGGGACAATTTCCTTTATAGCTGCAATTTAACCACTACTGAGGCTGTAGATATTTTATACAAGATGATAAAATGTACATTGGGTTTTACAAACAAAATTTCAAATAACAAAAATTCACTTACAGTTTTTGTGGTACAGAAAAGGGTGGATATTGTTAGCTGGCCTTATGTTTTGGTTTGGCTTTCCATGCTGTTGTAATAATTCATTTCCTCAAATTCTCACGTGGAGACTATGGGTTTTATTTATTTGGGGAGGGGGTTTAAATAAGTATACTTGTAGAAGCAATGCATATTCATGCTTATTTTAGATATGATCATTGTGATCCCCCAAACTGCTATACGAAGGAAGCTGCATGGCCCAGGCTAATAGAGAGACTATTTGCTTTAGAACCAATTTCAGTGAATAAAGCAGAGTTGAAGAGAATGAGGGATATATATTCTTTTAGGTTGAAATTGTAGTGTGTAAAATAAAGTAGAACACATACAGGAAGGTCTACCTTCTTTTACATCTGTCTGGTAGCTTCCCACATGTTTCTAGAAAATCTGGTGTCACTCTTAACTTGACCACCGATTAATTATAATGATACTTTTGAATTAAGATTTTGAAAATTCATGTGACAGCTGACCAAATGTGTTTAATTTCTAAAGGATTGTTCTGCTTCCAAGCCATTACTGTGAAAGTAATTTTTAACCCCTTCCCTCAAATTAATTTCTATTTCCTTTCGTTTGTCATTGTCAAAAATCCCAGTAGTCAAGGAAAAAACAAACAGTGGCTGTTATTCAGGTTCAAATGGTGTAGTATTCTGCCATGTTTTAAATTTACTATTCTCTGCATTAATGGGTAGTGTAAAGCTGCCTAGGTTGAAGTAATTGTTAGTCTGTCATTCGTCTGGTCACTGGTTATTGGAATAAGTTTAGGGCTCAGGATGTTAAACTGCTGCTATCAAGCCACCAAAGATGTTTAGTAGAGCTTTCAATATTTTATGCAGGTGGTTTCTAAAACAGTAGAACTGGAAATTGGATGTTATCTTTCTTAAGTGTTTTCTATCAAATGGAATATTTAAAGTGTTTCTTGAATTTGTATTGCTGTATCTTGAATTTGTGGTTTTTAAGTTGGTCACTTTCATAAATATCTGTTTCCTTTGTACTTGGAAGACTATTATTATGTAGTGGTGATTGCCTTATTGTTACCAGTTATTTTTGTTGTGTTTTTAATGTTGAAAACCCATAGCCCTAATCTTTGCATGTTAGTCTTCTTGCAAGCTCCATTAAAAATAATGGTGCGTGACTTATTAATTTGCTTTTATACATCAGTATTGGTTCAATTACATAGTTTTTGTGATTAGTAAAGATTTGCTATGAAGCCTAATTTTTCCATATCCCAACCCAATGAAGCCTAATTTTAAGTTGGGATGTGTTTTTCCTGGTGGAAATGATTGCATTTAGAACTATTCAGATAATTAGTGTTTAGGGAACACAGCAAGTCACAGACAAAACATGCCCCTTTTTGGTCACCCATAGTCTTGTTTCTGATGCCTGCTTAAATGCTGAATGTCCGAGCAAACACACTTATTTTTTCAAGGAGATCTAATATTAGGCATTAGAGTTGAAAGTTGTGGGTTTGAATTTCTGTATCCCTCCTGAATGAACTCTCTCCTTTTCCTTTTCTTAAGGAAACTTTGTGGGCCAGAATTTTGCTTAATTCTTTATTATGTTGCTTATGTTATATAAACATCTTTTTGGGTGGTTAAAAGTGGTAATAATTAAGGTTCACAGAGAATAGCAGTTTCCTCATGCATCTTTTGCTGAACATTTTTGTACCTTGACATTTTGTGAATAAAGATAATTGAATAACTTTGTAGATTTTTATTTCTTCTTAGGAATAAATCGATTTCTTTTGTACTGAAGTATTTCTCTGCTCTACACTGGCAGTGAGCTCTCATAAACTGTTTTACCAGTAATAGCAACGGACACGAGTATGAGTGGAACTGACTGACTGATCCATTTACAGTGTATTTAGAATTTGGAAAATGAGAATTGTCTTGAGTTTCAGAAACCCGTTGCATGTAATGCGTGTGGTTTGTCGGGTTCTGTGTGTTTTTACTATAGGGTTATAATTTTTTGAGCATTGATAGGGTATCTTTGTATACCCGGTGACTGATATAGCTTCTTTGTTTTTTGTTATTTTCTTTTTAATTTTTTTTTTTTCATTTAAGCAAACACTCAGGCTTTTAGTGTTGCCTAAATTTTGCTGACGGGAGTAGTTATTGAGCAAAAGAAGAATCAGCAAACTTCCAGATTTATCAGATTCTCTTTGAAAGTACAGGAAACTGGGTATTCATCCAGAGAAGATACATTATTTTTTAAAAAAACGCCATGTTAAAAGCAACAAAACTAAGTGTTTGTAGTGGCTTTACTTAGCCTGTAATATTGGAAGTCATAGCCAGTACGATTTAATTTGTCACGTGATTTATTTCATAATTCTATGTAACTTTATTGGTTTTTATGTTGGAATCATAGAAACAGTATGTGAAATTAAATCGGTAAAATAAAAATAAAAATTATGACAGGGTGTTTGTTTTTATTCCCCTCCCCATGAGTTTTCTCTTTGCAATAGAAGATATAAACAGGAATGGCTAGAAAATGAATATTATGTGTTAAAAGACTCATTTGTGCTTAAACACATGGGTCACCTTAATGAAGAAGTATTGATGTCTTTAAGTGAATATACATTTATAGAGAAAAGTGATTTAGGTATTTTCTTGTTTTAGCACACTTAATGGTCTCCTTAATGAAAAAAATTGCCTTTTTTTGCTGATTCATACTGCAGCAAGCAATATTATAATCAATCTTTAAAAATAGTTATCTTAAACATTTTTGGCCAGGTGCGGTGGCTCACGCCTATAATCCTAGCACTCTGGGAGGCCGAGGTGGGCAGATCGCTCAAGGTCAGGAGTTTGAAACCAGCCTGAGCAAGAATGAGACCTGTCTCTACTAAAAAATAGAAATTAATTGGCCAACTAAAAATACATATATAGAAAAAAATAGTTGGGCATGGTGGTACATTCCTTGTGTCCCAGCTACTCGGGAGGCTGAGGCGGGAGGATTGCTTGAGGCCAGGAGTTTGAGGTTGCTGTGACCTAGGCTGATGCCACGGCACTGTAGCCTGGGCAACAGAGTGAGACTCTGTCTCAAAAAAAAACCAAACAAACAAAAAAAACATTTCTTAGCTTATATAAAGTATCTGCTATGTACCTGATCTTATGCCAGTCTTTGAGGATAAGAAGAAAATATTAACATGAGACTACTGTGGAGGCGTTGGTATGTTTACTTAAGCAGGGAAAATCTAAAAACAATGTATGTAATTACATATTAAAATATGTGACAGGTAGATCAGGGTGTGTCCAAGTTTCAAAGAACCAAAGCATCCTAGAATGTTATAGCTGGAAGGTAATGTAGATGCAGTCTGTCCTAGGTTTGGCTTCCCAGATGAGGAAATATTCTCACAATGGCTTGGTGACTTGTACACAGTCACTTAACTGTTGGCTGACAGATACGAACACAGCACTGTGCCTTTCCTACCACCACCGCGCCCCTCCTGCTGCCTCATTGCTGCCAGTCAGAAGAGGCTTTATGTAGAAAGTGAGATTTTTAAGCTGAACTTTAACAAAAAGAATTTAGAGGCATGGGAAGGCGGGGAAGGCCTTTGCAGGGGGTCGTGTTCAGTATTGTGCTGTGTGGTTAAAGAGCGAGCAGGCTTTTGTTCTGTGTGCAGGTAAGCAGTCGGAAGTTTCTGAACTGAGGACCGATGGGATAAAAGTGATGTTTTAGGATTAATGTGGTGTGCAAGATGAAATAAGGAAGGGATTGGATCTATAGAAACCAGTATATAAGGTATTTGGTTTATTGACTAATTGCTGTAAGTGCTGCCAGAGATACAAATACAATAAAGCAATTACCTGACCTCAAGAGGCTTTTAATCTAATAATGATATAATGAAATAGATGATCTATGATAAAGATGTTGAAGATATTGTCTAATTACATTATACATAATAAGGACCTTTGGGAGAAATTCTTGCCTGGTCTTTACAGTAGGAACTGTTTTACTTCTGACCAATGGGTTTGTTTTTAGTCTTTTGGACACTGAATTGTCTAACTGGCTTCGTTTCCTTTTCAAATCAAGCTACAGTGTTCAGCCAGATTATTAACCTGAAAGGAAGTAAATACACAGGCAGTTACGGTATGCATTTCTCTCAGCCTCATTCTCAGTTCTTTTCTTGTCCGTACATTTGTTTCATATTTGTTTTATTGCTTGCATCTTTAAACTCTTGTTATTTTGTGTTTTATGTGGGCTACCTTGCATCCTTTCTGGAGCAAGGCAGGTATAAATGAAATAAAATTACCACAACTGTGACATAATGATAATGTTTGTATTTTTATAGTACTTTAAAATTTACGGCCGCACTCATTTTCATTACCGCGGTTAGTGCTTTCAGGCAAGTATTATTATACCCATTTTATTGTTGAATAAAATAAAACTCAGATTAAGTGACTTTCCCAAGGTCATATGCTTTAATGAGCAGTAAGTGTGGGGAATAGCAAGACGCCCGGGCTAGCTGCTGCTCAGCTGTATGGGGAGTGGTGGAAGGCAGCCTGGGGCTCTGTTGTGGAAAGCTCCTGGGGCCTCTGCGTTGGTGTATGAGTTTGGATTTCATTTGCTAGGCAGTAGGAGTCACTGATTGTTGTTGTTGTTCTGGGCAGTGCCATAATCAGGGGCCTTAAAAGTGTGTGGCAGCGAATTAGAGGCACAGGGGGTATCAGGGTTCTTAGTGTGGGCTATCCAGAGAAGAGCAGTGCCGTGAGTAGGTGTAGGGAAGTTGAGAGAGAGCCGTTTCCGGAATGAGGCAATGAGTCCAGTGTTAGACGTGCTACTTGAGACATGTCTGGTGGATCTTACTAGGTTTTAAGTTCCTTGTGAAAATCTGTTAGTGAATTAAATGTGTGATAAACATAGGGATACTGAAGTTGAGATGTATTCTTATGCCACTGTGTGTGTGGACTGAGCATTAAGTCTGAACATCGTAAATTCTAGACATCTCATTTTGGCTTCGACACTGACTTCTGTGGTTGTTTCCTCCAACAATAGGATGGTGATACTAGCAGTGTTAGAGGGATGCTATGGGGAGTAACAAATTGGTAGCAGAAGCATTTTTAAAGTACTGTAATAGTTCCTGTTACATGAGCACATGAGTAAAATCAGCAATTTTATTACTTGTGGTGCTGCAGAGAAGGAGAAGCGTTAGCAGCTGATTGATTCTGTGAGGCACCTGCCTGTAGATTGTCCATTTCTGTGCAGCCAGCAGCATCCTGGGAGGGCACCCTCTTCGTACTCTCCTGAAAACTCACACAGTGGAGGTGCCGAATTGAAGCAAATATAGTAAACTCCTCTTTGATCTCAAGGCATCTCATTATCTAGCCCCTACTCCTGTGATCTTATCGTTTACTACTTCCTTAAATAGCATGACTCAACAACTCCACCAAGGAAGTCCTCTGTGGTCCTACCACAAGTACAGAGTTTTATCAGTTTTATTTATCCGTTTTAATTTTTTAAGAGGTCTTCCTAAAACTTGAAGATCTGCTTTGGAGAGGTGACTGCATTTTATCCTGAGGCTTGCCTGGGCCCTTCTCCCTGTACTACTCTCCCTTCCAGTCCCAGTTTGAGACGCATGACCTGAAAGTAAACCCGCTGTTTGGGTCAGGCCAGTGTTTGGGGTGTTCTGTGAGAGCCTTTGCTCACACCGTTCCCTCCCTTGGAATGCCATGGTGTGTGATTGGTAGAGTGAAAAGGGCAGTGGGGGTTGAGAGACCTGGTGTTACGTCACCAGTTAGCTTCCTAACTTTAGGACAAGTTACTTCACCATGGATTTTTTTTTAATCTTATTTTGTGTTTGTAAAATAAGAGGGATTTCAAACTTTTAAAAGCCTTTGGTGTTCTTTTTTAAAGATAAAAGTTGGAGCTGTTCGGATTAAAATTGGATGTAGGGGCAAGGAAAGCATCCTCCTCTACTTTGCACGGCAGCCCTGGAGGCCCTTTCCCAGCATCCCTAGGACTCCTGCTGGGGACCTCTCTGTCCGTTACTCTGTCTCCACAAATAGCCGTCTCTCAGCCTGAGCTCCTGTCCTGCTTTCTCTGTATCTAGCACTTAATTTGTGTTCATTTAGCTAATTCAGCACTTCATTATACAGTCTTACTTTCTTCTCTAATTGATTATATAAATAAATTTTGTTTCTTCCTAAGAGCCTTGAGAGGAGGAATATACTGGCAAGGACAGAGTAGGCATTTAGCCAATAGTGAATGCTTGATTGATTAAATTAGTGGTTCTCACTGTTTGCTGGGATAGGAATCACCCATGGAACTTTTTCAACGTGCGAAGGTCCAGGTCTCACCTGAGTTTCTAATACAGTAGAGGTCTGAAAATCCATGCTTTAAAAAGGCTTCACAGGTGATTCAGTAGCATTAAATGATTACTTGTTACATTTCAAGATCATTTATTGCTTGAAAGACCCTGAACCGTGGTTCTCAATTGTTGTACCAGAAAGGCCCTATAATTGAAAGGCAGACTGAGGACCAGGGGACCTGGATCTTCACTCTGTTTCTGACACTCTAGCTTTCTGATTCTGAACAAGTCACTTAACTTTTTCAACTCATAGGGTCCATGTAGAAAAATTATGGGCTGGACTAGATAATTTTCACATTTGTAAGTCTTCCTCAAAAACATCTTTTGAGGAAGACTAGTAAACATAATAGATACTTTGAGCAGTTTGACTTTCATCTGAGTACCATTTTAATAAACATATTAAGAATATAGAACGTGATAAGCTTAATCCTATCTTAACAAGAGAGCTGTTGATAAGTTATATGCGTCATACTGAACGGTGGGATTTAGATTTAAAACTTGAAACAGGTGCGGTGGCTCACGCCTGTAATCCTAGCACTCTGGGAGGCCGAGGCAGGAGGATCGCTCAAGGTCAGGAGTTCAAGACCAGCCTGAGCAAGAGCGAGACCCCGTCTCTACTATAAATAGAAAGAAATTAATTGGACAACTAAAAATATCTGTAAAAGAAAAAAATAGCTACTCGGGAGGCTGAGGCAGGAGGATTGCCTGAGCCCAGGAGTTTGAGGTTGCTGTGAGCTAGGCTGACGCCACGGCACTCTACAGCCTGGGCAACAGAGTGAGACTGTGTGTCAAAAAATAAAATAAAATAAAATAAAAAAATAAAACTTGAAACATTCTGCAAGAATGTGAATGAGCAAGAGCAGTAAGCTTAATCAAGAATTGTAGTACTCAGTGTGAACATGAACTAGATTATAATTTACTAGTCTGGCTGGTCCTTCTGCATGCGTTTAATTTAGCAGATATTTGTAGAGTTTCTTCTACTCCTTGTAATGCACCAGCACTGGAGATAGAGTAGAAAATAAGACATATATACAGTCTCCATCCTCTCAAAGCGTATAGTCTGTCTGGGAAGTCATGTATTAAATAACACCGGTAATAGTTCAGTGAATAAAGTACAGGAGGTTCAGAGTACACCGAGCATATAAGGTAGGGACCCTAATCTGGACAGAGGACTTGGGAAGGGCTCTCTGAGGAGTGATGTGTATGCTGAGACGTGAAAGATAAGTGGAGTTAATCAGTCTAAAGCTGGGAGTGGGAAATAGGATTGAAAGTGTTCTTTGAGCAAAGGGAACAGTATGTCGTCATCCCTCAGTACAGTTGGGTGGGGAGTGGGGGTGGTTCCAGGGCCACCTCCTCCACCACACCAAGGTCCAAGTCCTGCAGTCAGCCCTGCAGAACCTGCATACCAAGTCAGTCCTGCATGTGTGAGCGTTTCACATACCTTGAATGTTGTATTTTTGGTTCATGTTTATTTGGCAAAACCCGTGTATAAGTGGACCCATGCAGTTCAAATCTGTTCAAGGATCGACTGTATAATTGCGTGTTGCATAATGACATTTCAGTCAGCAGCGGACCACGTATACAGTGGTAGTTCCGTAAGATTGTAACAGAGCTGAAAATCTTCTGTCTCCTAGTGACATCTTGATGATCCTGACCCTGTAGTCCGAGACTAATGTGTGTATTTGCATCTTAGTTTTTTTTTTTTTTGTGGGGGGACAGAGTCTCACTCTGTTGCTTGGGTTAGAGTGCTGTGGTGTCAGGCTAGCTCACAGCAACCTCAAACTCCTGGCCTCAGGTGATCCTCCTGCCTCAGCCTCCTGAGTAGCTGGGACTATAGGCATGTGCCACCAGCCTGGCTAATTTTTTCTATATATTTTTAGTTGGCCAATTAATTTGTTTCTACTTTTACTAGAGACGATGGGGTCTCGCTCTTGCCTAGGATGGTCTCAAACTCGTGACCTTGCGCGATCCTCCTGCCTCGGCCTCCCAGAGTGCTGGGATTACAGGTGTGAGCCACCGCGCGGCCTGCATCTTAGTTTTTTAAAAAAAGGTTTAAGAAGTAAAAATCAATTAAAAAATTTTTAAATAGGAAAAAGCTTTTCGAATAAGGATATAAAGAAAGGAAATATTTTTGTACAGGTGTAAAGTGTGATGTGTTTTGAGCTACGTGTTACTACAAAAGTCAAAAGTAAAGAGTTTATAAAGTAAAAAAAAATCACAGTAAACTAAGGTTCATTTATCATTGAAGAAAGAATTTTTAAAAAATAAATTTAGTGTACTGTGTACTAAGTGTGCTGTGTTTATAAAGTCTGCAGTTGTGTACAGTAATGTCCGAGGCCTTCACATTCACTCACCGCTCTCTGGCACACTGAGGACAGTTTCTAGTCCTGTAAGCTATGAGTGCCCTGTACAGAGGTGCCGTTTTTTATCTTTTATGCCATATTTTTATCGCACCTTTTCTATGTTTAAGTACGTTTAGATACACAAATACTTAACCACTGTATTGCAGTTACCTGCAGTGTGGAGTACAGTAACGTGCTCTGCAGGTTTGTAGCCTACGAGCAGCTGACTGTACGGTAATCGCCTGGGTGCGTAGGTAATCGCCTGGGTGCGTAGGAGGCTGTGCCATCTAGGTTTGTGTAACTGTGCTCTGCGATCACACAGTGGCAAATTGCCTAACAACACGTTTTTCAGAACATATCCCTCTCATTAACTAACACATGACTGTGTATAAAATTCTTGAAATTAGTGAAAACAGCAGTTTCAAGGAAGTGAAGTTTGGCATAGCTGGTTTAGAGAGAGTGAGATTTAGCAGAAGAGCTGAAGATGATTCTCAAATCTTGAGGCTGTTCTCATGATCTTTGTACTTTTTGGTGACCAAATCCGCAGTTGAAATTTGTTTAAGAGATGCCATACATTTGAACAAATGCACTGATTTCTAGTAACAGCGATAAAAAATAACATTTACCAAGTCTTTGTGCCAGTTGCTGTACTAAATGCTGTATATGCATTTGTTGACGGAAAAAAATCCAAACTCTGAAATATTTAAAAGAAGTTTATTCTGAGCCAAATTTGAGGACCGTGACCCAGAGCCACTCCCAAGAAACCTTGAGCAAGTGGACTAGAGGTGGTTGGGTTACAGTTTGGTTTTATACGTTTCAGGGAGACAGGGGTTACACGTAAAGTCATCAATCAATACGTGGGAAGCATACATTGGTTTGGCCCAAAAAAGTGGGACATCTTGAAGGGGGGGGTGGCTTACAAGTTATAGGTAGGTTTAAAGATTCTTTGGCTTGTAATTGGTTAAAGACTGTCTAGGGGCTTGGAATGTTTTAACATAAGGAATGGTTATCAGAGATAAGCCACCGACATAGATTTGTTGTGCAAATTGAGGACCTGCAGGTTTGTCTTGCATACCCTTAGGCCTGTCAATGGGTCACAAAGGACTCCCAAGAAGGGAGGGGGGCATGATGAGGCATGTCTGACCTCCCTCCTCCTGGCAGACAATTTTAGGATATTCCTTTGGCCATGACGGGGTCCATTCAGTCAGCGGTGGGGGGGAGCCTTAAAATTTTATTTTGGTTCACACATTCATGTTGTTAATAATTACAGTATCCTCACGGGGGTGCGTATCTTTGTCATCCCCATCCTTCAGGTTAGGAACTGAGGCTTAAAGAGGCTGAACGGCACACCGGGTAGGCAGTTAAGAGCGTTATCAGGCTGTTAACCATTAACTTCTGCTTTAAGCCAGTTCCTTGGTGAAGAATATATCAAGCAGAGTTGGGAGCTTGCAGAATTTCTGCTGCGGTACCCGCGATCTAACAACTGATACTTCTCAGTTTATCCTCAGTGCTCTTGCACAGTTCCCAAGTCCGGATTGTGTGGTCTGGAATCAGTCATGCATCCTCACGTCTGCATTAGGGTTTGCAGAGCTGGACAGCTGATCACCAGATCTCAAGTTACTCTGGCTTTCGGGCATTTCTGCATGCTAACTATAAAAGTGTTTTGAATGCGTTTGTGTTGGATTTCTATCAAGAATTATACTTTTAAACTGAAACTAATTGCCGATGTTAACCTCCAGGTAATTTCCATTTGGGGCATCATTACTATTTGTTTGTGAACCAGTTGACAAGACAGAAAATTAGAATTTACAGTGTTTCCATGTTATTTTGATTAACACATGTTTTAAAATATTTAATGTTTCTCAAATAGGTTGTGACTTATAATTGATATGCAGACAAATTATGCAAAAAAAGGTAGATTTGTTTACCACTTTCCTTCCCCCCTCCCAAGCGGTTATTAAACCAGGGATATAGCTTTTAGCTGAGGAAACAACAGTTGATCATTGTTTCTGGTAAGAAGTCAGCCATTTAATGTCATTGGTTCCCAATCATATACACCCTGTTTGGTGTTACGCTGCTTGTCTCTGAGATTTTTTATTTGTACCGCGTTGCCGAGTCTCCCGACCCGCGCCTTCTCAGAGTGCTCCCCTGCCCCTCTGAGTGTCTCCTCATGCTTCTCTCAGTCAAGGAGGATGCTGATTTGGAAGCCTGCTTTGTATACACGTAATGCCAATCACTGTTGGTTAGAAAGGAATTGGTGAAAATCCTCTGATACTGTGAGAGACAGCTTAACCATCACTATAGCCTGAGAAAATGAATCACCAATTTTATAAGTATCGCTGGAAGAAATCGTGGTATGATTTCAGGGGATTAAACTATAGCAGCAAAGCCATTGTCAGCGCGTGCTGTTGGAATCACATCTTAGTAGTCACATAATGCTGTCAGGGCCAGTGTGATGCTGGTTCAGTTGAGCCCACTTTCTAGAATTTGCTCCTGTGTGTATACAGATACACAGACCCATTGGTACACAGTGCGTACCCGTGTCCACACTTGAACCTGGGTATGTGTCCTCATGCACACACACATGGTTTTAAGGAAGGAATCGTAGTTTTTATCCTATCACAGATAACTTGCCCTTTTTTTTTTTTTTTTGGCATCGCTTCCTATTCTTTAGGATTCACCCAGGTAAATAAAATAAATGTTTTTTATTTGCTTGTTGTAACCTCTGGGTAATAGCGAGGCTTTTTTTTTTTTAAGATTTCTGTATTTAGTGGAATGACTTCTAATGGCCCAAATGACAAGCAGTAAATTGGTTGTGGAATTATCACTCAGAGTGGCTCATAGCTGATCAACAGTGAATCTTAGGTAGAAAGAACTGATAAGTCAGCAGAGGGAAAATTTTCACCTTGTCTTGTCCTGTAAAACTGGAAAATGTCAACATGTCTGCAGGTTTCCATTCTTCAAAAACCTGCCTTTTTTACCTAGTAATTTTTCACAAGTAATTCTTCCATGTTCTTACCGCATCCTTTTTAATGGTTGCACAATATTTTACTGTGTTGATGGGCCAACCTGTTTACTTGACCCCTTTTGATGTGTGTTATTTGATTGTTATTCCATTGTTATGTTATAAACATCTGCGTACAGT
>CAUYRT010071234.1:0-48235 GCA_963574885.1 Lepilemur ruficaudatus
GTAGTCTTAGCTACTTGGGATGCAGAGGCAGGAGACTAGGTTTGAGCCCAGGAGTTTGAGTTTTTGTGGTGAACTGTGATGATGCCACTGAACTCTATTTATCCCAGGCAACAGAGTGAGGCCCTGTCTCAAAAAAAAAAAGAAAAAAAAAAAAAGAAAGCAATAGTAAAAATAAATGAAATGGAAAACAAAGATAAAATTAAAAAACTTAATACAGACCAAAAATTAGTTCAAAAAAACAAAAAAAGAGAAAAAGCACAAATACACAACTTTAAGGATGAAAAAGAGAACTTAGCTACAGGAGATCCAGTTCAGTTGCACAGGATTTTCTAAAGATTACCCTGCATGGAGAATATTTTATATAGGAAGCTGAATGGATGCAGGCAGACCAGTAAAGAATTTATTGCTGTAATCTAGGTCAGTTGCAATGATACATTTTATTGGGACTAGAGTCTTATTTAGGAAGAATGATCATACCTTATTATCCATTGATTCTTTTAACTTTTATTCTAATATTTTTGAGATTTTTATACTTAAAATAGTAATATTCATTTGGAATTTTAAAAAATACAGTGTGAGGTAAAGCTATAACTTTTTAGATGGAAAACCATTTATACTAGCACAATTTCTTTAAAAATAAATTGCAATGCCACCCTTGTTGCATGCTGTTTTCATATTTACATGAATCTATTTCTGTACCCTCCATTCTTTGTACTGCTATCTATTTGTCTCTTCCTATGCAGATACTATACAATGGGTTTATAGTAAGTTTTAAATCTGGAAAGACAAATTATCCCCTCACTATTTGTCCTTAATTTTTCCATGGCTTCATTTTCTTACATTTATTCTTGCATATGAACTTTAAAATCATTTAACCCATTAAAAAATCACCATTCTCTTGCTGATTGGGATGGCTTTTATATATTAGTTTTTTAGAATTGACACTTGTCTTCCCTTCCAGAAATACATTCTAACTTTCTGTTATTTGGGTCACCTTTTCTTTTCCATGAGTATAGGTATTAATAATTAAAACTTGACTGCACTTAGGTTCAGTGTTTTATGCTTTCTATTTGAATATCTGAAAGTCATATTCATTTTATGTTCTATAATTATACAAGCAAATAATGTTCATTTAATTAATCACTTAATAGTCTAGTAGGTTGGTGCAAAAGTAATTGTGGTTTTAGCATTGTTGAAATTTGCTGTTTGATATTGCAATACATTCTTAAATAAATGTGGTTATGTTATCCATCATTTTAACGCTCATTTCTCGCTTTATGTTTTTTTGCTAATGACATTATTTGATGTTTATTTTATATTTATTTTAGACTATGGAAATGATGTTAGACATAAAGCAAATTTGAGCGATTTTTTTATTTGAGTTCAAAATGGGTTGTAAAGCAGCGGAGACAACTTGCAACATCAACGACGCATTTGGCCCAGGAACTGCTAATGAACGTGCAGTGCAGTGGTGGTTCAAGAAGTTTTGCAAAGGAGACGAGAGCCTTGGAGATGAGGAGCGCAGTGGCCGGCCATCGGAAGTTGACAACGACCGAAGAACTCAACATCAACCATACTACGTCGTTTGAAGCAAATTGGAAAGATGAAAAAGCTCGATAATTGGGTGCCTCATGAGCTAACCAAAAATCAAAAAAATCGTCGTTTTGAAGTGTCGCCTTCTCTTCTTGTACACAACAACAATGAACCGTTTCTTGATCGGATTGTGACATGCGATCAAAAGTGGATTTTGTACAACGACTGGGGATGACCAGCTCAGTGGTTGGACAGAGAAGAAGCTCCAAAGCACTTCCCAAAGCCAAACTTGCATCAAAAAAAAAAAGGTCATGGTCACTGTTTGGTGGTCTGCTGCCGTTCTGATCCACTACAGTTTTCTGAGTCCCAGCGAAACCATGACATCTGAGAAGTATGCTCAGCAAATCGGTGAGATGCACCAAAAACTGCAACTCCTACAGCTGGCATTGGTCAACAGAAAGGGCCCAACTCTTCTCCACGGCAATGCCCGACTGCAGGTTGCACAACCAACGCTTCAAAAGTTGAATGAATTGGGCTATGAAGTTTTGCCTCATTTGCACTCACCTGACCTCTCACCAACTGACTACCACTTCTTCAAGCATCTCGACAACTTTTCACAGGGAAAATGTTTCCACAACCAGCAGGATGCAGAAAACGCTTTCCAAGAGGTGGTCAAATCCTGAAGCATGGATTTTTTATGCTACAGGAATAAACAAGTTTATTTCTTGTTGGCAAAAATGTGTTGATTGGAATGGTTCCCATTTTGATTAATAAAGATGTGTGTGAGCCTAGTTATAATGATTTAAAATTCACGGTTTGAAACCGCAATTATTTTTGCACTAAGCTAATAAACATTTCCAACATTTCCAGTGCATCATTTTGAATATGGAAATTCTTCTTGCTCTGTGATTACTGAGATGCTTGGCTTCAAAATTAGGTTGGAAAGGAGGAAAAATATTAAAATTAGATTAATCAATTTTATGTAATTTTTACTTATTTTTTAGAGACAAGGTTTTGCTATTATGCTCAGGTGGGACTCAAACTCCTGGGCTCGAGCGATCCTCCAGAGTCAGCCTCCTGTGTAGCTAGGACTACAGGCACCTGGCACGATGTTATACAATGTAACAGACAGTGTACCATTTGATTGGTTATGCATCAATGTCTCATATGGCTACCCTTCCAGCTTTTGATTTCATCAGGTAGCAAAGCAATGATGGAGCAGTTTTGGGATTTGGATCCGATTATCTTCATATTTTCTGGAAGAATCAGGATTAGAAATTCATCCAGAATTACTCAACAATCAGTAACAAAGCTGCTTGGACTTCTGACGCCCTGCCCTCCCTCCACACGCGTAACCTGGTTGCTTAGAGAGGAGAGAGATGGACTACAGTCCTCTCAAATCGCAAGATTCCCAGTGAATGAGAAGGTTCAAAGGACGTTATCAACATTAGCACTTATTTTCCTTTTATGTTTTAGTGAGATTTTGGGCTGCAGCCCCTTTTTATTACTTGTGTTTCCTTACAGACGTGGTTCTGGAAACACCGGCGGGCTGGCACCCTTACCAGAGGATGCTTGGAGATGGAGGAGGCTGAGGTGAGTGGAAAGGAGGGAGAGTGTCCCTTAGTTCTGTCCATCTCCAGTCAAGGCCAACGGTCAGTGTTCCTTTACTTTGTTTTAACCTCTCCTCTCCCCTGCCCGGGACAAATCCAGTTTTATTTAGAGAAGACTGTGGCCAAACTAGAAACTGCAAAACTGTGAAAGGGAACTATTTTGGAAAAACATTTTTCTTGACACCTTTATTGAAAATGAAGCATGCAGGAGAACGAGAGGAGAAAATCTAAATGTGGTATGTTTGGGGGAAGGGATGGCATGATTAACTTTCAGTATAGTATTTCACTTCAAGTAAGATGTTTCTATGCTGGTCACACCCCAGGCTACACATTACAATGTCCTGGGGCGCGATGGAAAATGCTCGGCTCAATGCTCAAGAGAGGCTCTTATGGAGAATGAGACCAGTTGATTGTCTGGGCTTGGGCTTGGGCATGGGTCTTTTTTAAAGCTCCCCAGTGATTCTAATGTGTGATCAAGGCTGAGAACACTGTTTTGGGGAAATTACCAAGGACCCAGGAGGGTCAGGTTTTTTAGCAATGTGTGAAACAAAATCCCAAGAAGCTTTGGCAGGGGATTGTAAAATGACATTGTCAACAGAAAGTTAGAGGGTAGACCCTTCTTTTAAATTCATCTTGTTAGGGAACAGCGAGTGTCCTGCTTGTTAAGTTTGTGGGCCTATTTTTTCTAAGCTGGCTTTTTCATACCAAAACAATACAGTACTTCCATCAAATGAAAAAAAATGTCATTCCCTCACGTTTGTCATTATTTGAAGTTGTATTTTGTGGAGCTATGCATGCCTGCCGCTCTTATAAAATGATTTCAACAAACATAATCTCAAAAATAGTAATTCTGGGGTCTTTTTTTCTTCCTAAAACATATATGACCATATTAGTTGCTTCATGAAAAAAACCTTTGGGTTTTATTTTGGCCTGAATGCTATAATTTATATTGGAATAGAAAGGTCATTAAACCTTCTGGGATTCATCCAATTGCTCATTTACTTGTTCTTTCATAAAGTACAGGAGATTACAGACATTTCTAGTGAGAATAATGTGTAGATAAAGCCAGGATTAAACTCATGATTCTCATTACTCTTTACTATTCTTCTTTAATTGACAAGTTATTGTGCTGGCTATGTTCTTGTCACTTTGCTCTGATACTCCAATTATGCAGGCATCAAAAATCACAGTGAAGGGGACAGGCAGAGCTTGGTCAACTAGTATAAAGTTACAGCTAGAAAGGAAGAATAAGTTCTGGTGTTCTATTGCTCAGTGGGGTTGTTATAGTTAATAATAAGGTATTACATATTCAAAATAGCTAGAAGAGACGATTTTGAATGTTCCCATTACAAAGCAATGATAAATGTTTGAGGTGATGGATATCTTAATCACCCTGATTTAATCATTATGCGTTATATACATGTATCAAAACATCACACTGTACCCCATAAGTATGTACAATCATTATGTGTCAATTAAAAATAAAAAAAAATCATAATGAAATGGCAAGAGAGAAGAATGTTAAAAAAAACCTATAGTATTCCATGGCATATATATTCAACCCCGCCAAACCTTCTAGATAATACTGGAATATTGACCAAATATCTAATAAAATTAGCTCTCCAATCTACAAATGTGCCTACATGATGCATAGATCTTTCTTTCCTATGAGAAGCTGAGTCAAATTTTTAAATTAAAAAGAAAAAAGGAATGATGTATCAGTTAGGATTATTTTGTCTGTAACAGAAACTTCCAATAGAAGTTGTTGTACTTTTCACTTTGAAGTGCGAGGAGAGCCTTCCAGGACCTGTGTGGTGGTTCTAGTCCATGAAGTCATCAGAAGCCCAGGCTACTTCCAGCTCTCCCCTCTGCCATACCTGGGGAATAGCCCTCATCCTAATGGTCCTAATGAAGCTAGAGCCATAACATCAACATGTTAAGCAGCAGGATGAAGGAAGTAGGGGATGGTGTGGAGAGAAGGGGAAAAACATGAGCTCTTACTGTTAAAAAAGGTCCTCCGTTAAGATCATTAGATGAAATCATGTTTACAGCTCATTGGCTAGAACTTAGTCACATGGCCAACCTAGCCAAACAGGAATCTGGGAAATGTAGTCTTTGCCTGATGGCTATGTGCCCAGCTAAAGATCAGTGGATATAAGAGAGGAAGAATGGCCCGGGACCACCATGAGATAAATAAATAGAACTCCATTGAAATCAAACTTAGAAGGGGCATCCTCCAGAGAAGTGTATTTACGTTCTAATCCATCCCTTATTCAAATAGACATTCAGTTGTTTCATGACATTTTTTATTGAGACCCCACTAGAACTGATATCACAAGATGGAAACCGTGGTCACCCAAATGGAAGGATTTGAGAGATACCACAAAAAGCTTTCCTACAAAAAAATTTCCACAGCCTTTTTAACACATCAGCTAAGGTCCCAATGTTAATAACACAGTGCTTTCTAAAATGCAAAGTATCTTGGGGGAATTGTAAAGCATTATGCTCTTCTTAACTATTCATGCCTTAATATAAATTAGTATGCTATGCATATGAGATGTAGTTGGAATAGGAACTTTGAGAGGTGAGACAAAAAGGAAATATCAATTAGGAACAGACAAGAAGACATGAATGGGCCACAAAGGTGCCCCACGATCTCCTAAGCCCCCACCCTTGTCCCAGTACACACCATTGCTTTCTACTGAAATACCAGGATGCTGGTTGGGAATGTTGAAGGGGTTTGCCTAAAAAATGGGAGGCCATAGAGTGAAAAAGACAAGTATCACCACCTGAGGCTACATCTGAAAAAAACACTTACACAATTACTTAATTTTACTCAGAAGAAATCGTCATTTCATTATCTAACATTCATATAAACTCAAATAAGAGTATATCATGTTTTGAGATCAAGACTTTATGACAAAAAAGTCATACTGCATTATTGGACATTCTCACTTTACTCGAAGCCAAGGTAACTGAATCCAGTGTCACTTTTATAGACATTTCCTTTCCTGCTAATGGATTTTTCCTTTGCTTTTGCTGATTATTGGGAATTTGCTTGTAAGTCCAGATTGGAAGTGATTGGGATAAAGTTCACTGGGATAAGGAAACTGTCAAAATGGTGGGAGGAAGCATTGGAATTAAATGTCATCTTCCATGTCAGCAAACAGGGATGAATATAACTTATATTTCACTGAAATGTTCCATCTTTGCCTTCTCTGCTCATGTTCGCTAGGTTATAATGATCCTTCTAGAACTATTCCCAGAGAACAGAAGAAGCCAAGCCAACCATGCTGGGTGATTGGAGTGCTAGTTAGTTGTGTTATGCCAGTTGGATATTCTATAAGAATAGTCCCACCAGGGGCCAGTGCAGGAGGACAGTCTAGGCTGACAGATCTAGGGGATTCATCATCACAGATGAAGTCAGTGTACCACTCACACCCTGAGGCACTCAACGTTCCAATACCCACCAGTGCCAATGGCTTCTTCCTAGATGCACTTGCAACTCTGCCTGAGGGCTTTCTCTGGCCACAGGGGAAGTCCTTGTGCAGGGCATATCAGAAGTGGCAGGGTGTGAAGGACCCTGGGGCCCCCCTCAGCTAGTGATGAAGGGGTTGGTATATAAATCCTTCAGCTTTTCCACCCCTTGAGAGAGGCCTGCCCAACACTGTCTCCCAGAGACCCCCGCCAGACAAGCCCCATTTGCCCACGTTCGTGACTTGCCCACGAGTGCACTGGAGATTGGCTTCCTTTTGTGTTCTGTTTCAGGTTCCCACTGCCCTACCAGAGCTTCCTTTGATCACCTCCCAAATTAGCTACTTGCATTCAAATCCCTGCCTCAGTGCCTGCTTCTTGGGGAATCCCACCTGAGACACAGGCAGTAAAAGTTCTAGAAATTTGAAGAAGACATAAAATATCAGTGGTAGAAACTGGACTCCAGCATGTAGAAAGCAAGGGCTGCTTTACTTTAGTGAAGGACTGTGAGAGCATTACCAGGGGACGTTGGCTCTAAGTTCAGAAATGAGCCTGCGTAGGCAGACAGACTGAGATAGAGATAATTTAATGTATCAAAGTTCCTCTTTACAAGATCACTGTAGCTGTCTGGAAATCTCGCCTGCTTATGACAGTCACTGGGATGTTCTTGATTACTGTGCGCACACAAGAGAGGAAGAGGGAGAGAGACACAAAAATCAGGACAGAGAGGTGCAAAGAAGAGAGAGGGAGAGATAGGAACGGCCTTTGGACTCTCACGCGTGACCTCTCCCTGCAAGCTCTTAAACCTAAAAAACATTATACTAAAACTCACAAAATGCTTGGGTTGAGTGGGTTCCCTGTGGGAAGTGGTGACTGATCTCATTTTTGCATCTGGGGGAGGGACTTGGGACAGATGAGAGAAGGAACAGGTGGACATCCCAGCTTGACCCCAGAAGTGCAACTCTGGGGATGAGCGGAGATTGCAGAGATATCCTCCCTAATGACCTGAAAATTTTCTTTTGAGTGAGTTAAGTGTCGCTCTTTTCTAGAACAGATAATTGGTTTAAATGGTTTTTGGAATTTCTTCTGACTTGATCTATGTCTCTGTGAAAGGAACCTGAAATTGGGCAGTAGTTGGGTACTTGAAAATTTTTCTTGGAAAATTCTAAGGAAACAGGCAGCAGGCTTTAGCTGACTCAGGCTTCTGTATTCAGCCTCTCATCCAGCAACTGCTTAGTTCTCTCTTCTGGATAATTGTCAAATATTCATTTTCTTCCTGTATCTGAAATTCATGAGTCACATTCTTCTACAGTTTTGGTGATTGATCCTTATTTTCAGTCTGAAGAATTTTTCCTTTTCTGTCTTGTCTTTAATTTTCCAAGAGCCTTCTTCGAATGTATGGACTAAATGGTGTTCTCTGTCTGTTGATACTGTTTTTACTTGATTTGATTATATAATCCTAAAAAAGGCATTTCTGTTCAGAAATTTGGAAATTTCCTGCTGTTGCATCATTGCTGGTCTTTGCCTTAGGCACAGGACAGGGGGAGTTCCAAGTGCTCTGTCCTGTAGGAGCCTCCCTGCCCCCTCCGGCCCAATGGCTGGTGACAACAGGCTTTCCCTAGAGCTCCCTTGGTCTGTGTGCGCTCTCAATTCTGGGGTGCAGATTACCACAGAGCTTGAGCAGGGAATAGATGGATTCTCACCCCCCTGCCCCAGAAATTCACTTCCAGGTCATCCCTCAAGACCTGGGTTCTTTACCTGGCCCATCTGCAATTTATGCACTGAAGTAGGCAGAATCATGCTCCTCCCCAGAAAAGTCCATATCCAAATCCCTGGAATCTGTGATTATGTGGCCTTACATGGCAAACAGGACTTTGCAAACTTGATTAAATTAAAGATCTTGAGATGGTGACATTATCCTGGACTATCTGGGTGGGCCCAGTGTAATCACAAGGGCCCTTATAAGAGAGAGGCAGGAGAGTGAGAGCCAGAAGACATGTGATGATAGGAGCAGAGATCAGAGTGATGTGAGGACAGTGCCATGAGCCAAGGGATGTAGGTGGCCTCTGGAAGCTGGAAAGAGAAGAAACAGATTCTCCTCTATGGCCTCCAGAAGGAACACAGCCCTGCCGACCCATTTTAGGTTTCTGACCTCTAGAACTGTAAGATAATCTATTTGTGTTGTTTTAAAGCATTAACATTGTGATAATTTATTACAATGGCAAAAGAAAACTAATGCATCCTCCTTTCAGAGTCTTCTGGTAGTTGCTTTGTGCATCTTGTCTAGGGTCTTTTGTTATAATCAGAGGAAGAGACAGAGTGGCGTGTCCTCACTCCATCTGGAGTGGAACCGGCAACCCATTGTTGTTAATTTCAAATTTTATGACTTTGGACAAATAGGAGCTAACTTCTGTGTCCTGTGGATCCCACATTAATCATTGAAACCTTCCTTGCTTTCTGAGTCAACATGATGTCTTGTTCCTTTCCTGTTCCAGACGTGGAAACAGCCATTTTTCTGAGGAAAATTTTAAATTAATGAAAAAATGTTTTCATTAAAATATGCTATAAAAATTTTTAAAAAGCCATCATCAAAGCCTATCACTACCTGGTCCTCTTCTTATAGCCACAATGTGGGACTGGAGCCCCGCCCTCTGCTAAGGTACCGATTGAGGGGGGTTCTGGGGCAGGGTGGAGGTGACTGGCTCTCTTGACAGCCACTCCCACCCCAGGCATATCAGCTGGGCAGAAGGACCCACGGTGGGAGGCAGAGTCAAAGCCTGTCCCCAGATCCCCAAAACTATTCTGACCCAGCACAGTGCTTGGCCCACAGAAGGGGCTAATGCATGGGTATTTAATTAAAACTAATGGTTCACGACCAGCTATTCAAAAACACACAGATGTCCCAGGGCACAAACTGAAGCTGAATGCTATTTAAGTAAGCAAAAAGGCTTGAATTGAATAAATCCCAGTCAAGAAATCATGGTAAACATATAGGTCTTGCAAGATGTCTCCCTGGCTTCTGACCCTGCCCCGTGGGGTGTTGTTAAGTCTATGGAGTGGAGAAGCAAAGAAAGATGGAAACTGGCTTGGCGATGACGCAGGGTGCAGAATTTATCTTGGCCTAAGACTGCTTTTCCTTTGGGGAAACATTCTGATGGGACTTTTGCTTATGCAAATGAAAGACCCAGAGCTAAGTCTTGTGAGAGAGGGTGAAAACATGCGGAGCTAAATTCCCTCTTCCAAGAAGTCTGCCTCATTAAGGAAAGGTATGCATCCATGAACAACAATTTTTTTTTTCATGTGAAAGAATTTTTTATTTCTTTTGTAAGCCTGGAAACATGAATTCTTACGGGGCTGAAACCAGGGATGGAGGGAGATGGAGAAGATGCTATGATCTGTGGGGGCAGAAGCCTGAAGGCAGTTCAGAGTGACAGCCGGGACAGATACACGATCCCTGAGAATATTCCCAAATATTCCGGAGATACCTCCACCGATGGAAAAGTGATAAATTACCCAGCCCCAGCGTGCTCTCTGTGTAAAGTGGAAAAGGAAATGAAGGCAGAGTAGTGGCAGTATCTAACTTAGTGCTGTCGCAGAGAAATATAATGTGAGCCACATACGTACTTTTAAATTTTCTTACTTACAGAAAGTAAAAAGAAACAGGTGAACTCAATTTTAGTATATATTTTATTTAACCCAATATATCCAAACCATTATTATTCAATATTTAATCAACATAAAATGTTATTAATGAGATAGTTCATATTTTTTTCATATTAAATCTTTAAAATCCAGTGTATGTTTGACATTTAAAGTACAATTCAAGTCAGACTAGCCCCATTTAAAATGCTCAGTAGCCCCCTGTGGCTAGTCGCGTCCATATTGGCCAGTGCAGGTCTAACTCTTTCTACTCTGTGGTTACTAAAATAATTCCAAAGCCTTTTTTTTTTAAACAAACGGAGTTTGCTATAAGAGCCTGCTTTATCTCAATGACTACATTTACTTTTGCCATAAAAAACAAAAACCAAAATCCATTATAGCATACACAATGTCTTTATTTCAGAAGGCTGTCTTTATAAAAGGCTTAGGAACTGCTTACAGTCAGGGGTGACTTCTGAGTGGGTAGACAGAATTAAGCCCATAGGGAGATGAAAAATAGATTGGTATAATCATCGATGAATTGAAAAATAAAAATATTACAGCCACGTCAGTATAATGGTTACTTAGGTGATAAATCTCTGCTAGAGCTAGCTTAAAAATGCAACTCCTACTTAATTCATTTTCAGGAGTCTTCTGAGAAAATGCCATGTTATAAGAAGTGAAGTATTAATTTATTAGAATGGAAGGAAAAGGCACTTTTCTCGTTGATTATAATGGCTGTCTCTGACCATCAACCTCTTTGTCTCTGCTGTTTATATAACCCAAGCATTCCAGCCACGCCATCGTGGAGGTTGAGTAAGTTAAAACTACAGCAAGAAAGCTCATAAACCTTGTGTAATTCAAAACCCAGACAATTCAGGTGAATATTATAATAGGAGCATTATTTCTGTTTAACAGCTGACATGGCTGTACCATGTGGCCATTGAATAAATTCACTTGGCCATACAGCTTTGTAATTGTGAGATTCTGGCATTTTAAAAGTTATGAATTATTTCACATTTTGCACATAATTCATCTTATACTGCAAAATGACAAATTTACTTAATACAAATTGGCAGAAAATGAACATGCATTCAAATTCCCAGGCTTAGCCTCCACGCCCAGCGCTCTGTCGGAACTCTGATCTCTCTAATTCCTTCCAGGTGGTCTTGGGAGTCTTAGGGCAATATCTCATGAAGGCTCCATGGACTAGCTCCCTTGGGCACCCTGCAGCACCCATGTTTATCTCCTCTCCTGCTCCAGAGCTCTATGGGAAGGTCTCTTCCTACTGCTAATGCCCAAAGTGGCAGCTGGTTCACTGTTGGTGTTTTCCAAAATGAAGCCAGAACTGCTATTTGCCTCGATGCTGCCCAAGTCCCATACTGAGGGCCCTAATGCCTGCCTGGAAGGCACAAACTCCATTTGCTGCAAGAGCCATGGCAGTGGCTCCTGTTGTCTGTGAATGCAACTGCCACAATTGACACCTGGCATTTCAGCTCTTCTGGGTTTTGCTTGCTTCTTTACTTTAGCTCCTTGGTTCTGGGATTGCACCAGAAATCCAGATTATCTGAAGACCCACCTCTTTCTCTGATCTTATCCACTGACCTAGTGCCCAAATTGTTCTTTATGAATCTCTTTCCTTAGAATGAGTTTGCTTAAAGGCACATCTCTATAAACCCCCAAGGATCTCCCAAGCACCTAAATACATCCGACTTCCATGGTGAACCAAATTTAGGTTCAAGCTGGGTTTCCTGATATACTTAAGGAGACTATTCTAAATTAAATTTTTTACTCCTTTTCATCCTCTTTAATATAGTAATAAGTTATCCAGTGAGTAGCATCCATTTTAATTTTAATTTAATAATCAGAAAAAGGTCTGACACACAATAGATATTCAATGAATATCTGTGAGTGAATGAGAACTTTTATTTGCAAGGAAATCATTATTTTGAGAACCAGACTGAGTCTTTGTTTTAGTACACTAATCAAGGTCAATTTCAATCTTTGTTCAGAACATCTGTTCTTTTTGGCGTTGGCGTTAGGTGTCTGAAGAAAGGCAGGGCACAAGCCAGCAGAACAGAATAGTTAAGAATTGAACAAGCTGAGGCAGCACAGTGATTGGACAAGGTAGTTCATCTTTCTGACCTCTCTCCTCACTGTGGAAAGGGAACAACATCTAATCACAGGGCTGTGTGAGGATTATATGAAGTAGCGAGTCTTTAGCATTATGCCTGTCACATAACATTTGTCCAATAAATGGTAGCTATTAAAATATACTATTAATATTTCTAGAGAAGGAAAAAGAATCCCAAGTGTTTGAACATCATTTGAGTTTGTCACTGTTGTCTCTGAGTGTAGAGCTTGGAAAACATGAAATGTCAAATCTTATGCAAAGGTGGTAAAAATGGTCCCCAGATTCTGCATGCTTTACATATATATGTGTACATATATATGTATTAATATGTATTTGGGAGAAATGAGGACATTGCAGCAAAAAGATTTGTATCAATGTGTAAGAGGGTGTTTGTTTTTGGTCACCAGTCTTTCTGCTTATGTCATTATTGCCTGTGTTCCTGAGGCTAGAGGCTATTTTGTTTTCTTTCTTTCTTTTTTTTTTTTTGGGACAGAGTCTCTCTCTGTTGCCCAGGCTAGAGTGCCGTGGCGTCAGCCTAGCTCACAGCAACCTCAAACTCCTGGGCTTAAGCGATCCTCTTGCCTCAGCCTTCCGAGTAGCTGGGACTACAGGCATGCACCACCATGCCCAGCTAATTTTTTTTCTATATATTTTTAGTTGTCCAGCTAATTTCTTTCTATTTTTTAGTTGAGATGGGGTCTCGCTCTTGCTCAGGCTGATCTCGAACTCCTGACCTTGAGGGATCCTCCCACCTCGGCCTCCCAGAGTGCTAGGATTACAGGCGTGAGCCACCATGCCTGGCCTATTTTGCTTTCTTGATCCCTATGCCATGAATGTGAATACAATGCCAGGAACTTAATATTAATAGATGTCTGGGCAATGGTTGCACCAACAAACTCCATTTCTGAAATGCTGTTTTGCGTATTATTGTAGATGAAGAGCAAATCAAAGTCACTGCAAAATTTTTGTCTTGGAGAAACAATAGTTTGGGAGTTGTACTATATAAAAACTGCTCAGCAATAGTTTGTGTTAATTTTAAAAGGTAGTTACACTAATATTTGAGTGTCAGAAAGCTACATATATTTTGGCATATTATATATTGAGTTAAAATATCCAGTAGTACCAAAGTTGTAATTGTATCAGATTAATGTGGTGATTCAATAATTTTCCAGGTTGCTAGTCATACAATTGGCTAAATGTACAACCTAGCACCTACTCTTGACTTTCTCCTAAATGCGAAGCTCTTTTAAAGGTAGAGAAATATTGTTTGGACCCAAACCAATGTGAATAAATTTTATTTTCTTCATCAGATGAATTTTATAATTAAAACCTAATTATGACCTATGATCATAAAGACCTACTCATGATACCATGGCAAACGAGCCAGAATACAGTGGAATGTTTGTCATGCCAAGATAAAATTGTGATCAATCCAGAATTTTGTACACAACTAAACAATTATAGAAGAATGAAGGTCAAGGGAACAAAAATTCAGAGAAACAAAAATGAAACCTACTATTTACCACTCTCACTAAAAGAGCTACAACATTTAGTAAGAAGTAAGTTGAATCCAGAACAGAATAAGAGGCAAGAAGGGGTAATGATTAAAGACCGGTAAACAGATTGGCAAATCTAAAATATTGATAACATGAAATAATTATAAAAATACTAAATCATGGACATAGAAACAAAGCAAAACTAAAATATTGATCCAAAGCAATGTAAAAGAAGATTGGAGATGATTAGAAAAAATTCCTGTCATGGTCCTTGTATTGCTCTAGAATAGACATTTAATTTTATTTTTAACTTTGTTAAGCAATATATAAATGTTCAATTTTTAAGAAAAAAAAAGAACTAAAAGAATAGAATCTATAGCTTCCAAACTAGCAGAAATAATGAAAGCAAGCCTTAATCAAAACAAAAGAAGAAGTAAGGAATTTAAAAAGAAAACAGTGTGGAAATAGCAGGGAATGGAAATAACAGGCTGGAAATATTAATAAATCCAAATAATGATGTTTCTGCTATAATATAACATATATTCCTGAAATATCTTGCATTCTATGAAACCGTACATTGAAAATTAGACAGCTTAAGGGAAAAATAGGGTGGGGAAAGATGATGATATTTAGCCATAGTCCATGACAGACAGTAAAATCTAACCAGGGAGAGAATTACAGAGAGAGGAGAAACAGTCACATAAACATATAATTGCTTAAATCTGCGTGGCACACTGTTTTTAATAAAATTAGCTTGGTCTTGTTTAAACATCTGATAGCTTATTATTTATGTCATTCCACTTTCCCCTATTAACATATTTAATGAAATAGACTTTATATTCACAGCATTGTAGCCAATGGGAGTTGAGGGAAGAAAAATAAGAGAACTCAGAGCACCGAATTGTTTATGCATCTTTTTCTTCTTTTTTCAGGAGATGGGGAAGGGGGGAACTAGCCCAAATTTATCTTATTTGAAATGCAAGCGTAAGGAAGAACTGCAGGGAGATTGGAAGCAATTTCAGTTTCTTCTGTGAAATCAGCCATTTCAGAAAGTTCATGTGGACTTTTTGTCTTGGCGAGAGGGAATGAGGATGCATATTTCCTTGAATAAAACAGACACTGTAATCTCAGTCCTTTGGGAGGCTGAGGCAGGAGGATCACTTGAGGCCAAGAGTTCAAGACCCGCCTGGACAACATAGCAAGATCCCATCTCTACAAAAAATTTAAAAAATCAACTGGGCATGATGGTACATGCCTGTAATTCCAGCTACTTGGGAGGCTGAAGCAGGAGGATCGCTTGAACTCAGGAATTGGAGGCTTCTATGATGACACCGTTGCACTCCAACCTGGGCAACTGAGCAAGGCCCTGTCTCAAAAAAAATAAAAAATAAAAAAAAGAAAAGAAAAGAAAACAGAACATTGTTGTATTCAATGAAAAAAAACATGTTGGGGAAAATAAAATAGTGAGCATCCTTTCAATCAGAGGTTGTATTCAAAATATCTAATCATCTTTTTGGTACCCTGTGGAGGATGTAGTTCCCACAGGTGGCCATACAAGGGCAACTCCAAGGGAATATGAGCCTGCAATGATGGACCACAGCCTCGGAGACCAGATGGGCACTGGGTATTTGTTCACTGTGTGCCAACATTGCCCACTGGAGTGGCACCTCCCCAGTTGGGACTGAGCCTTTCTTTTCTGGCTAGGAGGATACATAAAGATGAGCGTTTATGCTTGGGATTTGTAGCAGGCTAGCTGGAAGGCTAGTGGGCACCAAATGGCTAGACAGTACCCATTTGGGGCTCTCTAGAGCTGGGGTGGTCAGGCCAGTGTGGTAAGGAGCCCTCACGGGGCTTGGGCAGCAGTTACTTACCGATTGACATGGGAGCATTTCAACATTAACAACTTGCTTTGAGATCTTCTTAGTAAAATTGTTTGTTTGGCAGGACTCCTGATTTCTGTAGGGAGATATCAATCAGAACACTGAGCAAAGACATTGCTAAATAGAAGAGCGAGAGGGTTAGAGGTCAGGGACAATTCACAGAGTTAATCATAGAGGTAGAGACCAAAAAGATTTCCTACAGATGCAAACGGCCCCGTCTCCTTGAATTAGTTTGAATTGGTTTCTCTGGTTCTTTTCTTTGTGGACAGTTTGACATACCTGCTCACTCCTAAGTCCCTTTGCTTCTTCAGAAGATTAAAATTCCCTTCCAGAGAGCAAAAACGTCCGCTAACCAAGATAAATTGTAGCCGCAAGCTTAAGTGTGTCTCATTTAGTGTTAGCCTTCAAGGGAGGTGTCCATGAAAAATTGTCTGCAAAATTAATTTATGGAAAGGGATAAATTCCTTTCAGCTGGTTATGTTTTCAGAGCTAACACGTTGGAAAATGAGATCATGATTGTGGGAGTGCGCAGTAAAAGAGATTTTGCTCCAACTTCAGACAGGCAATGAAAAGTAGTGTTTCCTATCACGCATTGTGAAACTGTCTCATTTACATGGTAGAATAGATTTGGATTTGAACTCTCCAGGCTTTATTCTTTTGCACAAAACAGTGTGCCCCTTAAGGTTCCTACTAGCCAAGCAATTATTTATGTTGGCGAGGCATCACACAGTTCAACTCAGCTCCGAGAGTCACGCCACAAGGCAGGACACACAAAGGAGCACTAGACTGAGAGCCACGACACTTGACTTCTAAGCCCAGCTCAGCCATCAGCTAATGTGGGTGTTTGTGGTCTTTGTGTTTCACAAAGTGAAATCAAAGTGACCCTGTACACCTAGTACACTTGCTTTTTTAACCTGCCAGGGCTTTTCTGATTGATTTAGCACAGGATTCCCAAGGTAAAAGTTTGCAAAATATTTGCTGCAGGAAATCGCCACATGCACGCTCTTCGAAGTTGATGGGGGAGATTGATTAACACATCTCAAACAACAATTTCCTTTTGGTATCTGCAGAGACACCAGGATGGTGGTAGGGAATCATTGAAGTCGATGGATGTGCATTTAAGTGTCCATTTACTGGAACATTGTGGGCCCCCAATACTGTAGCTGCAAAACGTTTCACTACCACTACAGAGTTAGCCAGACAACCCTCCCCACGTTAATTGATGCTGATGAAGCTAAATAGTAATTTATAACCCAAAAGCAAGAACAGCAGCAAAAGAAAAACTCACCAACCTTGAGACACGCTGATAATGCACCTAAACAAAATATCCTGCCTTGAAATTGGGGGAACATCATCAGCACGTGCAAACGTGCAAAAGGGATTTGCTGTGTTTCTGGGAATGGGGACAAGTCCCATTCAGGGGGCTTCAGGTTCCCAGGAAACTCAGACAAAGGGTGAATTTTAGGGTATGAACACCAGATTTTAGTAACTTTATTGAAGTCACCTATAAATAGTCTTTTTATTTAAATGAAAGAATGAAGTCTTTAAAGTCACTCTTTTTCCTTTAAAAAGCCAAAGAAATGGTTGTATTTCTGCGGCAGCGCTTTCTTCATCTCTAAGAGTAGCAGTTGACTTTTTCTGAGGGTTTCTTATAAGCCAGGCCCAGGAACCGCCGCTTTACATGGGTTGCCTCATTTACTCCTCATAACTACCTTGACAGGGAGACAGCTCCAGTGTCCCCATTTTAGAAATGAGGACACCGAGGCTCAGAGATGTTGAAGAACTTGTTCAAGGGAAACACATCAGGAAGGGATGCAATCTCAGGCAGTCTGGCTCTCAAGTTCATGTTCCTAACTTCTAGGCAGCACTACTTTCAGGGGCTCCTGGAGCAGACTTTGGTAACCATTGGCTAAAGTATCATTTTCATGGATGTCTGCAAGGGTTGGAAATGGTTGACCCAAAAGTTTGGAAGACAAGATAGTAGATAGGGGAATCTGAAGTATCACCAGCCAGGCCCAAATTCCAGCAGACTCTACCTGCTTTCCACTTCAGCAATCCATTTCCATGGTCTCAACACTTGCTGGAAATGATTTTCTCCTTTTCTTTTTTTATTATTTTTAAATTTCTTTTCCTTTTTATTTTAGCATATTATGGGGGTACAAATGTCTAGGTTACGTATATTGCCATTGCCCCCCACCTGAGTCAGAGTTTCAAGTGTGTCCATCCCCCAGACGGTGTGTACCACACTCATTATGTGTGTATATACCCATCCCCTCCTCCCCACCATCCGCCCGACACCCGGTGAATGTTATTCCTATATGTCCACTTAGGTGTTGATCAGTTAATACCAATTTGCTGGTGAGTCCATGTGGTGCTTGTTTTTCCATTCTTGGGACACTTCACTTAGTAGAATGGGTTCCAGCTCTATCCATCTTCTTAAGACTCACACTCCACTCTCTGTCCTCTGAGCACAACCTCCTGGCTTGCCTGTTCTCACACTCTTATTCCTGGCACGTCTGCTCTCTTACTTTTTTGGCCCGATTCCTTTAGCCTTCCCTTTCTCCCAGGCTTGTAGCCTCTTCCTGAACTCACTTCTTCCCTCTCCAGTGGAGATTTCATAGTACGTCACTTCAACATCATCCTGTCTCTATCCTCAATGCCCCCCACTCCCGTCTTTCCATCTCGCCCACCCGACAAACTCACACTCAAGTAGTTGCAAGCCTTGGTCTCTCCACCGTTCCACCTGGGTTGCTGAGGCTGCTGAAGACAACCGTCTAACTCCAAAGATTTGCACCATGAAGGGACCAGCAGCGAGGCAGGCTGATGTGGCCCCGACGTCCACCCCACTTCACTACAGTGTTGGTTAAAATACTACAATTTCAGAGCTGAAGTGGAAATAAGAAAGAGAAGTCACCAGGTGCCACTAAGAAAGAAGAAACTCACAGCACCCAAACTGACGTTCTGGTGACTTGATGCAAACATCACATATAGGGGCTATCCATTTAACATCCACAACCTAGAAAAATATCCCAGTGACTAAGTCTTTGTGACCAACACAAAGAATGTAGACAGCCCTAGGCTAGGACCACAAGAGGACCACAAGAGGCTAGGCCCGTCCACCCAAGAGAGGTGTCCTTGGCCCTGTGTGAGACGGGGAGCTCGAACTGGGATCTCAGACTGAAGCCACCACCTAGGAAAGGCTGCCCCTTGTGGAAAACTCTGCCATGGGTCTAGGAAAGAAGTGATCTTGTCCCAGCTGTGGTTTGGAATGGGGAAAAATAAGTCTCCTGGGAGAAACTGAGACCCCAAACCTGCCCCATACAAGGTGTGGAGCAGAATTTACAGCCTCCGCGTGGTGTGGGAATCCACTGCCGAAGAATCAATGTAAGAAATAGGAGACACGACTTCTATAAAGAAAGACAGAAAACTGCCATTACTTTTCGGTTCCATGATTGTGTATCTTGAAAATCTGAAAGAATCCTCAAACTATAGTAGATTTAGCGGGGACACTGTACATTTATGTCCAAAAACAGAAAAAGTAAATGAGACTGAGATCTTTGTCTCATGCCTCACACTCGCTGTTCGCCCCATCACGTGGCAGACAACCTTGTCTTATACCATTAATACGCAGAGAAAAAGGAGGCCCTGAGGTTGGAACTCTTGCAACTTCCAGACCTCTTGACCTCAAACTTACCTAAGTTGGCCCCCTCCCTCACCACCTTTCCTGTATTCATAGGAGGATACCCCTTTCCCATCTCTTTGTATAAACCAGCCAGTGCTTTTAAGTCTCTTCTCTCCCATCTCCACTAGAATAAAGATACAGCTTCCTCTGATATTTCTTTTTCTTATGTGTTCAACCTGGTTCCTTCCTGTATCCTTTAATGATACTCAAGCTACTGTTACCTCCAAAAAAAAAAAAAAGCCTTGACAGACCTCTAAATCACCTCTAGCCATCACATTTTCAAAAGAACAGATTAAACTTGCTGTATCCATGTCTCACCTCTTGAAGACTCTGAAGCCCATTTCAATCAGATTGCTTTTCCTGTCACTCCTCTGAAATAGCTTTTGTCAGAGTGACCAGTGACCTCCTTAACTGCTCAATCCAATGGACTCTTTCTGGTCCTCTGGCACCCACTTCTGGCTTGCTCAACTAGCCCAAGATGCCTAAATATACTTTGACTATAAACTTCTGGGCCCTTGTATAGGCCTGGCTGGTTCCTTGACTCTATCCTTTTTACTGTCTTGCTTCAGCTCCTGTGGTCCCAGCCTAGGGCTGTCTACGTTCCTCATGGTGGCAACAAGGGCCTAGAAACCTGGATATTTTTCTAGGTGACAATGTGGAGTCAGGGTAGGCGAAAGTCTGAGATGTAACCCCTGAGTTAGAACAAGACCATGGCACTGCCACTGAAAGCAAAGGGGGTTTTCTATGGCTTCTGTTTTGCTTCCTGACAAATCTATGTATCCTGGGAGGTAGGAAGTAATTGTAATCGTGACTTACTGGACTTCTCAGCTCTACACACGGTAGACCAATGACTGACGACTGATTTGGTGTTGGGGCATTTTACAACCCAGGAGGAAGGGAGGGGAAGTGGGCATAAATGATTAAGACTGGATTTCTTGCAAGCCAGGAGGAACTAGGGCTCAGAGTCCAATTTAGGTCGACTTAAAGACAATAAAGAAATATGGCCTTTCTTGTATGGTTAAGTTTGCTCGCTGAGATCCACACCTGTTTCTTATTAAAAATATCCAATAAATGGTAGCTTTTAGCATAGGGAATAATTATCTAGCTCCCTGAATCTGGCCCAGTGTGCTGAGGGACTCTCAGCTGTTGAAGCAGAAATGATCTGATGTACCAGCTTCTCAAGGTGGACGTGACCACTTCTGGCTGCAAAGCAACCAGAGAAATAAAGATCCTGTGCAGAGAAGGGAGACTCCTAGGGTTATTTGACCTAAAGAAGGGCACTTGAGGGACTTGGGATTTTTGTAATTGTGCAGAGGCCGAAAAAGAAAGACAGTTGGCCATTAACAGCATTGAAATAAATTTCTCTAAGCAATGTTTCTGCCTAAATGCATTAACTAATGCAATAACAAAATTTGAAACTTCAGCTCATTATCGTTCTAGTTTTGGCAGCATGACTTTCCCTGAGGCTTTTAATTCTTTCCTTAGAGTTCTCTTTATTAACTCTGAACCTTTGATGTGTTTTCAAATATTGGCTTAAGGCATCTCAGGTTGTTATTTTATTTAAGTGAATAAATTGGCTGTCTGGATGTATCCTATTTCATATACAAATGCATATTTTCACGCAAATAAGGCAAACTTCCACAGGTAGGTGTTCATGATATGAGGTGTCATAGGAAGGTTGTGAATATTTATTTACTTTCAGAGTTCTGGCTCCTTGATTACGTTATTGTTAAATCACTTGTTTATGCCGTTACCTTGTTAATAGTGGAACTAAGTGTCCCAAATCATTCCTTTTCTTATTTTCATTATTCCCCATAAAACCAAATTTTAAAAAGAAAATCCTGTGGATGCATATATAGGAAGGATTTCTCCAGTCCTAATGATCTCAGGACAAGGGATCCTCTTCTGTATTTTCATTTTACCCATTGCAGTCTTTTTTCTTTAGAGACGGGGTCTTGCTGTGTTGCCCAGGCTGGTCTCAAATTTCTGGCCTCAAGCAATCCTCCTGCCTTGGTCTCCCAAAGTGTTGGGATTACAGGTGTGAGCCACCGTGCCCAGCCCCATCTCAGTCTTTTGTCTTCCAAATTCCCTTTTGCTGGACCTCCTGAACTTTTATTATATTGTGAACAACCTTCCTTATTTTCAGGCACTCACAAAATTGAAAGTTTGGAAGGTACTTTAGAGCCTTGCTACCCAAAGTGTGTATCATGTCACCCCATCTCACTTAATGACTCAGTCTTGATCTCCATTCTCAATCAACTGTGCCCTAGTAGGTACGCCAGATATTATTTTGTAATAGCTTTTTGGATATCTCTGTGTGGATGTCAACTAGTGTCTCAGAGTCAACATGCTTAAGACCCAAAGACACATAGATATGGCAACACACAGTCAACTTACCATTATCTGCTTCATGTGCTTCATTTTCTATATTCCATTTTTCATTGATGACATTACCATCTTTCTAGTCATCTCAACTTGGCACGGCAAAAGCACTACAATATCTCTTTCTCTCAATACCACCTCCAATTTAATTAGCCCATAAATAATCCTGGGAATTACATTTCCGTCGAGCTCTGGGCATAGATCCCTTCTTCTCTATTCACTGTTACTGTTCTGATTAACATTTTCATTATTGGTTGCTTTGCCTAATGCCAGCTTTTCTAACTTATCTCTTTGCCTTCTTCAGTCCCTCTTCTTTCTAAGCCACTTGTATTAGCTATCCATTTCTGCATAACAAATTTAACCCTAAATGTAACAGCTTATAATGACAAATTCACAGCTTCCATAGTCCAGAAGCCCAGGGACAGCTTAGTTGGGTGGTTCTGGATCAGGATCTTCTCATGAGGCTGCAACCAAGGTATTAGCCAGGGCTGCAGTCATCTGAGCTTGGCTGGGGAGAGATCTGCTTCTGAGCTCACTCATGTGGTTTTTAGTAGGCCTTGGTTTCTCACCACATGAGCCTCTCCACAGGACTGCCTTTGCACATGCAAGCTGGCTTCTCCCACAGAGAGCGATCCCAGAGAGAGAGAGTGAGAGTCTCCCAGATGGAAGTTGCAGCCTTTTTATAATCTATTCTTGAAAGTGACATTCTGTCTCTTTTGCATATTGTATTCATTAATAGAGAGTCACTAAGTATAGCCCACAGTCGAGAATAGAAGAACAAGTTCCTTCTCTTAATGAGAGGAGTATGGAAGAATTTGTGAATGTAATAACACCTCTGAAACCACCACAACTGTCCTCTGGCCACAAATTATTTATCTTCCTCCCACATGCAAAATACATATCACAGAATTTGTGGACATATATTTAAAACTACCACACCATCTTATACTTCACAGAAACTAGGATCTTGAGACATCTTTCACTGAGTCCATTTCTCAAATCCTCTACAAAAGTCCTTGCCTTACTTTTATACATTACCTCCTTCATTAAGTATGGCAGCTTCCCTAAAATAGAATGCATTTACTCTATTTGATTGTAAATTGCTAGAGGACAGGAACCATAGCTAGTTCATTTCTATATCCTTCAAAACAGGATGCATATTTCATTGTGTCCAACACATGTTCAACAAATGTTGAATTAAATGATGTGAAGACAGCACTTCTCCATTCTAGGTGAAATACTTTGAGTGTGTGCCCATGCGGTACATCAACATCATGATAGCATTTCATTTGTTGCATAAAATCTGTCTTTCAAAGATGCAATGCCAAAATTGCTATGTAGGGGGCGTCCTGATGGAATTGGTGGTAAAATTTCCAAATTATATCAACATCTTCAAAGTCCCAGCCTTCTGCTGCTGTGTTGGAGGGCCAAGAAAAATTCAGTTACAAACATATTGATGTACCACATACGTCCCACCAAGTGGGAACCATGGAGCTGTACAAGTTAGCTATGCTGTAGTGGGACATCTCTTGTTTAATTTTTAAGCCCTTTTCTCCCATACTCATTTCTCCCACACTCATTTACTCTCTTCCTCTTGCCCGTCTTCCTTCCTTCTTTCTCCCTCCCTCCCTTCCTTCCTTCCTTCCTTCTCATCTGACCTCCCTTGTTATTCTCTCCCAACACTCTGTGAGGTTGTTACATGGGTGTCCTGATGCTATTACTGTCCTTTAAATTAGTCAAATGGAAGTTCTGTCTTTGTTAACAGCTTTATTGAGGTATAATTTACACACCATTAAATTTATCCCTTTTAAGTTCACAATTCAATGACTTTTAGAAAATTTAGAGTTGTGCAACCATCACCACAATCCAGTTTTAGAACATCTCCATGACCCCAAAAAGATCTCCTGTGCTGACTGAATTTTTAAAAGTGTATTCTTTACCTTTTTTCTCTTGTTATAAAAACAATACAAAGTTACTTCAAAGCTTGGCATGGTGGCGTGCACGTGTAGTCCCAGCTACTCAGGAGGCTGAGCCAGGAGGGTCGCTCGAGCCCAGGAATTCAAGGCTGTGGTGAGCTATGATCAAGCCACTGTACTCCAGCCTGGGTGACAAAGTGAGACCCCTGTCTCTAAAACAAACAAAAAAAGGTTACTTTAGACAATTTAGAAAATATATAAAAGCAGAAAGAAGATAATAAAAAATATCTTCAGTCCACAACCTACAGATAACTACTGCTATTTTGGCATATACCTAATCCCGCTCTCTGTCTACCTATTTGTTCCTATCTTAGAGGGGAAGCTACTATTTAGGGGAAGCTTAGAAGATGATTAGATCCGGGGACACGGCAGCTACATATTAGCAATTTAAAAAGAGCAGGGAGTATCTCTTTTTATCTTATTGATTTTAAAGAATTTGACTGGAATTTTGACTTTTGAAATACTACAGTAGATGCGTGTTTATGTCTACGGTAAGAAGCCAATTAAAGCCATGAATAGGCCATTTTGTACTGGGATTGCAATGTGGGTTTGAAATGTGTGCAGGCTTGGGGGGGTGCGGGTGGGGGAAACAGTGGTAGCTTCCTGGAGACTTCATGGAAGAACCTGAATGCAGAAGTTGTGTGCGGGGGTGGTGGGAAGGATGTGAGCATGAGAAAAGAAGAACTCTTACAAGGAAAAAGCAAGTTGGGCTTCAGGGGCCTGAATTGGAGCTCTCTAGTGTTTCTTTGAAATGGGAAAATGAGGGGAAAGCTGAATCAAAAAGAAAGTGCTTGTGATGGCAGAAGGGAATTAGCATGTCAGAAGGTTTCTGATTAGCCTGGTACAGTACATTGTCCAGATGAAGTGTCAACACAGTAAATGAGTAACAGAGCCAAGATGTGGAATTGGATGATCAAGGTGAGTGCGGGGCTGTGGAGATTGCCCATCCCTGGCTGGGAAGTTGGCAGCTTCTGTTCTATATTAGCAAAGAAGTTGATTAAACTGTCACCCATGGCATCTTGGAACCAAGACCTTGTATCTACTGAGGCTAAAGATTTGGGGGAATTGGTAGGAAAACAAGTGAAGATGTTGGCATATGCTGGTGGCTTTCTGTAGTCTCTAACAGCTTTTACGAGAAAGAGAAAATCATCTGGCCTTGGGGCTATTTCAAAGCTTTACTGTGAGAGGTCCTTTTGCCTGCAGCCTGCAATGCAAGTTCTATGAGAGTCGGGAAATCACGCCCCATGCAAGATTGGAAAAAGTGAATTCTTTGTCAGAGGTTAGTGTGAAAATATAGAGGCAGAAAACAAAGTAGGCAATGAGATGGGGGCCTGGGAAACCTCCATATTCCTGCCTCTCCTGCCATATGTTCCCTGTCTGACACAGGTTTCGAAGGTGCAAACTCGGGATACACAGCAGTTGTGCCTCCCCAATCCTGCTACTGTTTTGCCTTTCTAAGAATCACGTGTCAAAATGAAGACCATTAAGCTGGAGGCTGGAGACCAGGCAGAGCATGGAAATTTGTTACTGAAACAGAGTAATTCTTAGGTTAGGGGCTGAATTCATGGACTATGGCTTGACAAAATCTTTGACTTTGGTTCTTAACTGATAGAATTGGTGAAATGAATATAAGCAAAAACTCATCAAGCTTTTAAGAAAGCTGTATTGCGGAGAAACCCTAAATCCAATTAGTAAAACTCTGTGATCTCCTATTTAATTTATAAGGTTATTTTCAGGCCTCCAAACCTGCAGCAACAGGGATTAAGCTGCTAAAAAGTGCAGTTGCCTAATAGGAGACTCCCCTGCCCATGCCCACCTCGGATGCAGGATCTGAAGGACAATGAATAAGGGAGCTTCTCCCAGAGCGCAGAACCAGGGGTAGCTGGTTTTCTAGGGCAGGGAGTTGCTGAAATTCCTCTCATGGAGGGTATATTGTGGTTTCCCCTCCTTTTCCTTTTTTTCAAATGGGAGCTGTTTTTCTACAGTAGTCCTGTTTTCCACACCGCTCTCCCCAACTTTGTACATTGGGTCTGTTAATGGTTAAATAACCTATCATGGACTTCCAAACAACAAGGAGCTACATTTAGACTTCTCTGGGAGACATCACTCAGATATCTTGAGTACAATAACTTAATGAGACTTAGCATCGGAGTCTACACTTTTAGAAAGGGGGTAAGTGCAGTTTTGGCAGTACATGGAACAGTTACACAATGTTGAGAGGGTACATTTTAAAAACTGTATGTATGAAAAGAAAGGTGCATATATGTTGGGAAGTCAAGGGGTGGACTGTAGTGAGTCCCAATGACATTGTTTGACACAACTGTGACTGCAACTAGAATTCGTTCCCTGGACTTTTCAGTTAAGCCAATAAATTCCCTTTTTGGTGTAAGTGAGTTTGAGTTGTTTTTACTATCACTTGTAATCAGAAATTTCCTGACTGATCCAACACATATATATTTAATAAATATTTTCTCAAAGTCTTACATCAGACAATTTATATAGGCAAACGGTGTTAGCAACTAAGAAGGTAGACATATATTTATAAATGTATCAACTTATTTTCTAGAATATAAAATACTTTTTACAAATGTATCCTTCAAAGAGAGGGACTGTTTCCTGCCATGTTTGCATACAAATATCTGATTAATTCTCAGATTTAGGTCAATGGCCATGATCATATGTAGGTTTTAAACATAAAGGGATTAGTTAGTTGAGGTATTTTAAAAATTATATTTCATTGTTGGTTGATACTTTTGGGAGTTATAATCCAGTCTTCATGGTCATTTAAACTTGTTGGACATAGTAGATTAGTAGATTAGATCTTTGGCCAAGGAAATTTTACAAATAGTTTTTTAAGCTATAAACCTAGCTTGTGCAATACACAAATGTCTAAAGATATCTGAATGGTGTATTAATACTGACAGGAAGATAATTACTTTCACTCATAATTAAATTAACATTTTCTGACAAGTCATCAAATATTACTTCTCTGTTCAGGCATGGAAGACTTTGTTCCACACTATAGACCATTTCATTGCAAGTGAAATCTGAAATGGAAAATATTAGGTGATCTAACCTGTTCACTAAAATTCATTATTAATAGTATTATTTTCAAAGAGTTCCTCCAGGACCTTGCATGGTATTTCCCCCAACTTCCAAAATTTTGTTGTTATTTCCCCCTTTCCTTCCCCTACCCACACTTAAAAAAATCCCTTCTTGATAATTTTAGCATGGTTTGGGGAAGGAACAAAAGTAGATGTGTTCTTAATTTATCATTTTAACTTGGAAGGGACCATTATATATTTAAAGTGCTCAGCCCAGATTAGGTGTACAATAAATGGTAGCTTTTATTATTGTGGGGAGGAGGGAGGTGGAGCATTAGGAATCAACTAATGTATTTCATTCATTTTTGTATATGAGATTGGACTTTTGATAAATTTGGATGAGCTTATTCTACTTGGTACATGTGAACTGCACACATATTTTATGCTTTAATGGATTTTGGGATCTTTTGTTTCTTCTTAGTTTCATAATGAATATTCACTTTGAAAATTCTGAGCTTATCTTGGCAGAATACAAGGAAACAGGATCTCCTCAAGCATTGTTGAAACTGTTAGGGAAATCTTCGTGGTATCAGACCTGATTCCTACCATTACTTATGCTACAATAGAGCCTTAATATTAGTTGTACATTTGCATATCATTTCAAATTCCTTTTCTATTCATTTTTGTTTTACTGAATCAATTTCATCATTGTGGCTTTGTGCCATGATAAAAATATTCCCGTGGGGCTGGAGGAAGTCTCAGTTTTGGTGAACACCAAATCGTATCAGATTCTGCAGCCCTTTATTGTTAGACATCTTGCAAATGCAAGCCCCTGCAGGAGAGATGTCAGTATGAAGACAGACTCCCTATTCTCTGACATCTAAAATTTAGTAGGACAAAATGCTCAAGTAACTAAAATGAGACAGAAGACAGCAAAATACATATCATTCTATAAAGTGCTCACTCTGTGCCAGTCACTCTTTTAAGCACTTAAAAAATAGTTAATTCATTAAAACCTTAGACAATTATGCATATCTCCATTTCATATGGGAAAACTGAGGCACATAGAGGATAAGTAATCTGTCCAAGTTACAAAAGTAGTAAATGGCAGATCTGGGATTTGATCTACTTGATCCAGAGAGTCCAGTTCTAGAATTGGCATGCTACCCTGCTTATGTTAAGTCCAATTCTATGTACTTATTCAAATGAAGGAGTGATTCTGTGTGCTCGTGCATGAGTGTGCATGTATGTGTGCAGGGAACAGAATGGGATTTGAAAGAGAATGTGGTGTTTGAGCAATATATTTCTGATTTCATGTTTTTCTGTGTTCAATTCGTTACATCTCGATCTTAACATTCCAATTATACTCTGCTTGAAACACTTCAAAACTTCTGGACCTCTGATTTCTCCCGTTAGCTACCCAAGTCTAATCAGGTCAGAACTTTATGACTTCAGACCAGAAGCCTTTACAAAATTTCCATGGCAAAGTGAAGGTACATTATGTTCTTCAGAAAAGGTTACAGGGTTTCAGACGGAACAGCATGAAAGTCACCGAGTCTGTGAATACATATTATAGAGTTGGTTTTATTATGGGAATTAGCAGACCAATTCATCACTGTATCCAACTGACTTCATTGTCCAAAATCAGTCTGGCTCTGATTTTGAGGTCTGCTGAGTAAAGATAGAGTGTCTGTGTTGAGTAATAAGTGACATGAGGATGCCTGCTTAGGCCTAAGCTGTGACCAGCCCTGCAATTCACACATACCTGGGAAAGGATGATTAATGGGGCACCAAAGATCTGTAAGCAAGAGGGTTTGAGGAGGAGTAAGAACAAGGGAAATCAAGGATGATTATGGGAAAAGACTATGGAGAGGCCAGCATGGGGCTTGTCTTGGTAATACCTTCCAAAATGGCCCCATGGACTCATGGTGGAGCTCTGTGGTTGGAGGGGCTGCAGGCAGCAGATATGAGAGAAGCTTTTCCACAAAGGGTTTAATGTGACACAGGGGCACAAATAATACCACATTGGTGCCCATGTGAGGAAGTGTGACCAAGGTGGGGAAGGGGACATTATTCTTTCTTCCTATGGTGCTAGGTGTGACATCAGCGTGGTGAAAACCCTGGGGAAGGGATAGTGACCCTCACTGGTAGCAGTGGATAGGGGGCAGAGGCCAGCTCAAATGGCAGAGACATGACTGACTTGTCTGCAGCTTATGTGAGACACATTTGGGGATTCCCGAAAATAACGTAGAAGGGCCTGGAATATAGGGACAGGAGAGAGTGAGATACGGCTCATGTTCTGCAGAATACCCACCAACTAGTGCAGTCCAGGAAATGGGTTACATAGTAACTCATCTTTTATAGACTAGTTCTTGAACGAATTCTATTGCATGGATTTATTGAGTTAGATGACTCCAACACAAGTTTGCCATTGTTCTAAATTCATAGGATAGGCTGTTTTCTTAGTGTGGATCCTCTCCAAAAGATGATCTTGAGACAAGATTATATGCAAATAGTTCATTGGTGAGTTAGTCCCAAGAAACACTGGTAGGGGTGAGGAAGGAAGACAGGTATAAGAAGGCAGCCAATAAAGGATGGGTTATTAAGCCAGTTGCTACTGTGGGCAAGTGGGCTGCAATCTCACTGAGGAAACACCAGGAAACAACATAGAACACACAGCTCAGAGTCATCACAGGGAGTTGGGATATGCATCCATTTACTCTTGTCAGGCATTGGTTGATGGCTATTCCCAGGGGGGTATTAATCCCCCAGCACTTCCAGCAGAGAGAGCAGCCGGAGAAAGTCCAAGGGCAGAGACTTGCAGGTGCTGGCTGTGGGAAGCCAGGTTGATGCGCATGAACACGGTAAGTGTGGGGATATGGGTGGGTGCAGGCAGTGTATGCTGTGACTGTGACATGGAGGGTCTCCTAGCTTGGTAGTTCTACTATTTGGCATTGTCTTGGTCATGTAATGGATTTCCCTGCTGACTGACACTTGAAAACTTCTCCTGCCCCTTCTACTCCTGGTTCTGTTCTGTGTTAGCCGTCTTCCTCTGCCTTTCCACTTCACTCTATCCATCACCATTTTGCCTTGGTTTCTGGCGGTGAAGACCTGTGGAAAGTTACTTCCTTTTCTGAGCCTCAATTTTTCTAATCTCAAGGTAAGAATAATAATATCCTTTTAGGACTGTTGTGTGTATTGAGCAATGAGTTAACATATGGAAAGGCATACGTCATAACCTGTGTTTGAGAAGGGCTAGTACTCTTTCTATTGCCATACTTGTTTTTCCCTCCGCAAAGCCAAAAGATCTTGGAGATCTTATCTTTCTGGGATCCCCAAAAGCTGAGATGTGTAGCTAGAGGCTGAGTTTGTCCCCTAAAAGAAAGCTATGGATTTTATTATTTTTCTAATTTTTTATCTGAGTTAAATGGATTGCATGTTTAATTTTTTGATTTAGTAGAACAATGCAAAACATACTTCATTGATATCTAAGCACATTGCATTTACTTCACTGTCTTTCATCACTTAACTCATCCCACAAATAATTAGGGTTGGAATAGGGACTCTGTTTTATGAAGCCACAGCCATGGCTCTGCCTTGAGGTTAGGCCAATCTCAGAGTCATTTATGTGCCTCAGGAGGCTGTAGTGTTTTGTATGCCTGGACTTTTTTGTCCTGTGGTGTCTGTGTTGGCTGTCGATTCCAGGGATTACTGCTTTTTGTTCTGAATTTTTTAGGATGGAGGGTGGGAGAGGGAAAAGGGAGGAAGGAGAGGGGAGAAGGGAGGAGGGAAGAGAGCTGCTACTGTTGGCTTCTGAATAACCTGTAATTATTATAATGACACTTTCTTAGATATGTTCATGCTGTACATGATTACAAAGTACTTTTACATACATTTTAAAATTTAATACTCATAACTATCCCATAAAATCAACAAGAAGGTAAAGATCTATTAAGAACAGGTTTGTACTAATCCTTTGGAGGAGGCAACTGTGAAGAAAAGGAGACTTGGAGGAAAATAAGATTCCATGCACCAAGGCAGTGAAGTCACGCCTTTTGTTTGCTTTTGCTTAGGTATAAAAGAATGTGCCCATGGGGTTCATTGCTTTTTATGCCCTGCAGGTGAAAGGGATGGAGATCACTGAAGTTTGAACCAGTCTTGGCCCTGGCAGTTCTGAGATGAGTCATTTTGAAAAAGTTTCTCTTATCACCGTGAGTCCTACTTTCCTCATCCGTAAAATGGAAATAAAAAGACTTGACCGAGAGACCACCACCTGGGGGTGGCTGTAAGAATTTAATAAAATGGGCATAAAAGCACTGTAAAGTACTGTACATAAATACTACATACTAATATTTCACTGACAATGAAGAGATGATCCTGTAGGATCAAAAGAGGATAAAATATCAAACTAAGAGTTGACTGCCTAATGGCATTGTTGGGGATCCAAAGTTTATTTATTTGGAGGTTTAAGATTTGTCTGTCAGAAGATTGTTTGATGATCTGCTTGTTTTTAAAAGTAAGATGTCAACACTGATTTATTTGTCCAGTGCCTGCATTGACAGTGGAGGGGTAATATTGGAATATTTTGGAGCACTTTTATCCAGATATTTTAAAGTAATCCTTATGCGATATAGAATTGCCATGAATTTGCCAGATAATGGCAGGAAACTGCACTGTGTTGGATTGTTGGGTTTTGAAAGATCCAGGTTCAAGACCACATTCAGCTACATATTATAGTAACTGTGTGACCTGGGGCTAACTATTCTATTTTTTCGTTTGTAAAAAAGGCTAAAAGTACTTCTAGGGATCATTGCAAGGATGAAATGAGACATTGGGTGAGAAAATTCTCTGAAAACTATAAACTGCTCCATAAATATAAGGTGATATAATTATTATCATGACTCATGTTTAAAGAAGTGAAACCAACAAATAAATATTCAGTGACACAATTTAGAGAGAATCAAGTGAGAAATTAATGAGGTGTAGTCAATAAGGAGACGCAGATTGCTTTCTGATAATGATTTCTTTCCATATGGCTTTGGTATGGGATGCTTATGGGTGACAAATGGGGAATGATGTAAATGTGTTATGTGTGCACAAATTTATTTCAAGATTCATAGCTTGCCTTGTTGGCAAGAGCTTTGTTCGAACCTGCTCAGTTCATTGCTTGTCTCAGACTTAGAAGACTGTAAATAAGTTTGATTCAGCCTCCAACAGCACTGTAAGAAAGCTATAGGGCTAACTGACCCCAGGTGCCAAAGGGTAGTGCAGGAGTTCTACCTATGCAGAAGATGAATGGCAAATTTGCCACAGTCCATGTTCTGGGTGTCAGCATTGTATTAATAGCGTATGAAATCCAATTTTGTCAACATACAGAGAATAGATCTTTTTCTCTGGGGTAGCTTATTACCTAAAGTTTAAGACCCAAATGCCAATTAACTAATTTTCAATGAGAAACATAGTTACCAAGAAACCCAGATTTTCTAGTTAACACATGAGAAGCCAAATTGCCATCATAAAATTGCTTGGTAAGCTTGGGATCTGAACAGGCACCATCAGTCATCAGATTGGACTATTAAAGGGTTTATAGGTCAAGTTTCTTGGTCGCAGGCAACAAAATTCTCTGTTGACTCACCTAAGCAGAAAAGAAATTTATTGGCACTTCTTGGACAGCTCACAGAAAAGATGGGCAGGCTGAATAACCAGGCTCAGAAGACAATAGCAACCAAGAGAGGCTATGAGTGACAGGGCATGCTATTGTCTGTTTAGTGTACCGCTGCTATCCCAACTCTGAGCAGTTGATGCTGCTGCTACCTGTGGACTCTCAATGCTTATGCTACTGCTGGTCTTTTGGAAATGCTCACACCACCATGTATAGCTTCTCAGCTGTCCTTACATCTTTGTTTCTGCCCTTTAAGATCCAAAGACCTGTGTAGGAGCATCTGGTTGCTGAGTTCAGGTCATGTGCGTCTACACAGCTATCAGGATGCTAGGAGGCAATACTTAGCCCCTAGACTTGCACTTCTCAAAGTGTAGTCTGCAGACTTGTGCCAGGCCATGGACTGATCATTTTCATTTAGTGCTTTTTCTACTGAGAAAGCTTTGCTATGGAAAAAGTGTCAGCTTAATTAAACAACATGCCACTAAACAGAGCAGCACTTCCTTAGACTTCATCACGGGAGGCTAAGATCTGACATCAGGGGGCTCCCCACAAAAGAAAGAGTATTTGGAATCTGTATAGTAAAAAACAAACAAACAAACAAAAAACAACAAATATCCACCACAAATGAGATCAGGCTCAGTAAATCTGATGCCTACTACTCTGCCATAGAGACATACCTGCCATCAGGAATGTGTGAGTTATGTGCATCTAGACTTACCCTCACCTGGCCGGTGTTTGGTTGAGCATGATGATTTTGACACTGTCACTACTTTCTTTCCCACGGAGTAGGTCTCTAGCTACCCTCTTAGGAAGGGAAAGGTTGGGGAAGGCAGTTTTATGTCCATCCAAGTTGGCTAGTTGAAACTTCTCAATGGCCAATGACCTTCAGACGAACTTGGAGTGGGGTCACCATCTGTCCATTCTGAGTCCTTCTCTTTCTGCCTTCCACAAGCCAAATACTAATAGCACCCTGATGGAGCAATTTGTTACCCAGTGGTTCAGGAAATGATCACAAGGTAAAGAGTTGGGGATGGTGTGCGAAGGGGAACGATTGAGATCAAGTATTGTGACTCTGGTTTAATGGCTTCCTTGTCCTTTGTATTATACATAGAGGCAAAATCCTCCCTTTGAAAGCCGTTGGAGAATGTCTGATGTGGATGTTCTCTTTCACTTCTCCTTCAGTTCTCTCTAAGATCTTCCCTGCTGAGTGCTTCCTCCAGCACCTCCCTAGGGATTGCTAACCCTTCCTATAAAATAATAAAGTCGCCATCTGTTATTGAGACTTTTGAATTTGGACTCCTCGGTAGTCTGCTGGATGTAAAGGGCTTTTGCCTCCGTGTTAGCTGGTACTACAGTATGGGAAGCTCTGGTCTTATGAATGGAGTGGAGAAAAGATGGTAGGCTGCAGAAGAATTCCTTCCTAGGTTCCTAAAAATGGAACACCACCCACCATCTAAGGGGTGAATTGCCTTCCAAGATTACTTAAAAATTGCATAGTATTGTAGTATAACATGGCTTTGTAGTGATTCCTCATGATATTTATGCAGTATTCATTGCTTATATATCTTGAGTTTCATTATACAACTTCCCCATGATAATGGACAATGAATGGCACCACAGAGAAGTTGTTCTTCTCCAAAGTTCAGTGCTCTTCCTGCCTCTAACTTTGGTCATGGAGAAGGGGAATGTGGGGGAGAAGCTTTAGTTCAACCTACCTCATCCTCTTACTCCTTCTATAGCTGACAAAACTCCAATTCTCTTGGAGAGATTAAACTTCAATGTGGTTAGAGACACATCTGGTGGTATAAGAGCAATTCTGCAACTCAAAGAAAACCCATATGTTTTGATATTATAGATTAATCTGAGCTGCTTACCATGTACCCCATCAAGAAAAGCTGTGAAAAATGCATGTTAAGTGTTATGGACTTGAAAGCAAGAAATAAAGAAGTAGAAGGAAGGAAGGAAAGAAAAAAGAAAGAAAAAGAAGGTAGGAAGGGAAGAAAGAGAGAAGAAAAATAACTCGTATTTAGGGAATAAATGATCATTTCTGTATCTTTTCAAATGTTATCTAGTGGGAGGGTTAAAATAGCTGGATTTTTCTGACCAATGTCCTGAAGCGTCTCCCCAATGTTTTCTTCTAGTAGTTTCATACTTTCAGATGTTAGATTTCAGCCTTTTATCCATTTTGATTTGATTTTTGTATATGGTGAGAGATAAGGGTCTAGTTTCATTCTTCTGCATACGGACATCCAGTTTTCCCAGTACCATTTATTGGAAAGACTGTTTGGAAAGGAAGAATTTTTTACTTGAGGGAATCTGAAGACAAATGTGCTTAGGACATTCATTGATCTCATTAAAAATTGATCTTTAGCTTCCACATCCCATAACTCTAGGTTAAAGGGCTTTGATTTCACTGAGTTGATGTGGTTTAATGTTTTAAAGGTGAAAGTGTGATAAGTGACTATAGAAGAAAGGAAAACTCAAGGACAGTGGGGCTGGAGGAGGAAGGAGAAGGTAAGGAGGAGTAAGGGGCGTACACCATCAGCACATCTGAACGTGGGGAAAAGGACAGGTAGGACTCTGTGTTCGCATGATGTGAAAGTTCTCTGATGTTTCACGTGTATGGGACAAAAATCAAGTAGTCAATCAGCAAACATTTTAATGAATATTATGCATAGAGCAATGGGGGGATTGGAGAGGTTAAAATGTAGACACATACAAAATTACAATAAAATATTCTATATTGTAAGTGCTAAAGGTTGAGCAGAAACAGGAAGTGTTAAGAGCTCTGAGAGGTTTGTAAAGGTGGCTTGCAGGAATTAGACTTTGCTTAGGCATTGAAGGATGGGGTGATAATGTCAAGAATTGTGAAAGGTCTGAGATTTGACCCTACTTGCAAGTTAACAAGTTAGCCTGCCACGGTTTCATGGACTCTGGCAGAAGGTAGAAGACCCTCGGATCAGAGACAAAGGACTTTATTGCTCACAGCACAGCAAGCAGAATGAGTCAGCATTTCTTTTTCTCGTTTTGAAAGAGAAATTTATGGAGCAAATAATAGGGGAAAATAAAGCAATCAGGAAGTACAACTTGTTCCTGACACAGTAGAAAGTAATAATCGAAATTGGGTTTTGACACAGCAGATGTGGCCCAGACAGTAGGGCTGGTTACATACACAATTATCTCCAAGAGGAGGGCTGGCTTCCGGCTCATTCCTTATTCTTCTCTCATGGCTCACTCTTGCTGGTTTTGGTCTCTGATTTCTATAGAGAGCACTAGTTCCACTGCTAAATGAAACATAATGAATGAGGGGCTGTTACCCAAGGGTCTGTTTCTTTTTCAGGATCACCTTCCTGTGGTCCTATGCTGTTCAATACGTAGCCATGAGCTACATGTGGCTATGGCGCCCTTGAAATGTGGCTAGTCTGAATTGAAATGTGCTGTAAGTGCCAAATACACACTGAATTTCAAATACTTAGTGAAAAGAAGAAAATATCTCATTAATGCCTTTAATATTGATTACATGTCGAAATGATAGTGTTTTGGATATATTATTTATTTATTCATTTATTTTCTTTTTTTTAAGAGACAGAGTCTCTGTCACTCAGATTGCAGTACAGTGTGTGATCATAGCTGGATATATTTAAATAAAATATTAAAATTAATTTCACCTCTTTCTTTTTACTTTCTTAGTATGTGGCTACAGAAACTTTACATGTGCGGTTTGTCTTTGTGGCTGATGTTATATTTCTTTTGGACAGTGCTATTCGGGCACATTGAGTAGGAGAGGAGGCTCCCTTGGTCCCTCCTTAGCATCCTCCAAAGGCTGTGTTATTGATTTCTTGCACTATCATGGCCTACAGCTGGGCATGACCTGGGCTATTGACCTGCACTGAACTGCAATTCTCCCTGATGAGAAGTGTCCTCAGAGGACAGGACAGGGGATGGTCAGGACTCACCTCCCCTCATGACCTTGTCCCTCACTTCCCTTCACAGCACCCCTCACAAAGTTTGTAAGTGATTCAGGCTTTATGGAAAAGTCAAAGAATATTAAAGGGAATTACAACCTATGAGGAGAGGATTTACAAACTGTATTGATTGTGCCTTATTTCCATGGTCCATGGAAAATGTACTCAAGGATTTAAGCCCTTTACAGAAGATCTCTTTGGGTATGCGACATAACTGTATCCTTAACCTTGTTCTTCTGACCTTGTGGCTTCACCCCTCAGGGAGACCAGCTCCTTCTGATATCTGTCATGACAATGTGCTACTCATCTTTTATGAAACTCTACCATCTACTCACAGGTATCTACTCATATCTTATCCAAGGCTATCTGTCCTCAACCCTGTTCCCCACTTCTTTTGAATGCAGGATCCCTGAGAATACCACCAAAAGAACCTACTCACAGGACAACGTTGAGTTTACTCTTGCTAGAGTAAAGGCGGGCATTTCCTGGACAAAGTCTTAGTAGCTTCCTTAGGGCAAAGGGCTAAGTTGGGATGTTCATGAGATTTTAGAAGCCAGTTTAAAGTGGGTCTGTAATGCAGAGGCTTGATCAGCATTGGATAAGAATCGGGATAGAATAGTTTAGGATTGGTCAACACAGCAACGGGAGATTGTTGGGGGAATGTTTTAAAGAGTCATACGGAATAAACAGTTGTTGATGCCGTCTATTGAAGAATTGAACAGTTTGATTTTCATCTTGGAAAAGGTTTCTAGAACAATAAGGTTATTTGCAACTTTTATCCTCATAGATAAGAATTATTTGGAATAAATAGTAAAGTCATGTTGATGAAGACACTGCAATAGGAAAGTGATGTTAGCAAAGCTGGCTGAATAGGAAGCCTGTTAATGCTCATAGAAAGCTGTGTGGGTCCACATGGTGCAGTTCTTGACCACAGCAGGACATGCCCCCTAGTCTGAGCTGTTCAGTTTGCAGGGCTTCAGAAGGGTATTCTTGGGCACTCTATGTCTATAGATAGTAGAGTGCACATCAGCTCACCACATGTACCCATAGACATTGCTTGTCTTAGCTTGGGTTTTCCCCCCAAAAGACCCTGAGGCAAGGATTTCGGTGCAAGTAATGTATTTGGGAGGTGATTATAGGAAGAGAGGCAGGGAAGGTAGACAGTCAATTAAGAATGCATGAAGGAGCAGGTCACCACTGTAGGCAACAGGGGCTTAATCCCTTTGGGGACCTTCTGAAAGACTTTGAGACATCCCCTTGAGGGGTAGGAAGCTGGGGGCATTATCTGTCCACTCTTCTCCTGGCACTTCTGGTCCATCTCTGGCTGGGTGTGCACATTCCTGTAGTGGCCAGCAAACACCCCTGTGGGAGTCCATTAACCTATAAGGGAATTCTCTATAAGTGGCCTTTGGGAAGGTCCCAAGGGCACCTTCAGCATCTTCTACACAGCCCAACTTGGTGCCAGACCCATAGTGGGTGCTCGATATTTATTGGATGAATGAATAAACTCACATCATTTAAGGACAAGCCTCAGACTACAGTCTAAACTTGAGGAGGAAGGTAGACTTTTCCTCAACTGCCCTGTGGTTGTAAGGCTAGTCCTCTCATAGTAGAGTTAGCACATTATAGTATTATACATCCACCTCCTCTGCCCTCTTTTCTCCCTTTAGCCCTGCCAAGGAAGAGAAAAGAGTGAATCACTGATCCTTTTAATAGCAACACCTTTAGCTTCATTAAGACCAGCCATGAAGACTAGAAATTAACTTGCAAAGGCACAATGAAATTCTGAGGTGTTGGGGAGTTGGAGGATGGGCTGACACATGTGTTCTTCAATTACAGAGCTGTTTTGACATCCTTTGTCCCTAGGTTTGGTTCCTTTTAACTCTAAGAATGATATCTTAACCCAAAGGGATGGTTATCTTGGTGGGAATATCAGAGGTGGCAGCAGGCCTGTGAGTGGTTAGGAGGCTAATTTGGAATAAGTTGGGGGTGAGGAATAGGCTGTGATTCCTCAAACCACACAAATAGAGGCAAGATCTGCAGTGCATGAAGACCTTGGTGAAAGGCAGTGCCAACATTATAGAGAGGGAGCTGATTTAGGAAGATGTGAGCTAAATGTACGTGAGGGGGCTCCACTGACCAGCGATAAGACTTCCAGATATGTAACAAAACAGAAGAGGGACTATTTAACAAATAAAAATTTATCAAGCACCAGCCACATATTAGGCATTGTACTAACAGAATGTGCTCAACTCCAACACAATAAAACTTCATCCATACTGAACTAGGGATTGTTAGTGAATTTGTTTATTTATTGTCTGTCACTTTCTTTGAGCCTAATTTGGGGAAACCAAATCTTACTACACTGTGTGCAAAGTAGGAGAAGTATTAAAGGATACTGCTGTGTACTGAATGTTTGTGTCCTTCCCAAATTCATTTTTTGAAATCCTAACTCCCAATATGATGGTACTAGGAGGTGGGGTCTTTGGGAGGTGGTTAAGTTTAGATGAGATAATGAGGGTAAAGGTTTCATGAATGAGATTAGTGCCCTTACAAGAGACAGGAGCCAGGCATGGTGGCATACATCTGTAGTCTCAGCTACTCAGGATGCTGAAGCAGGAGAATCACTTGAGCCCAGGAATTTTGAGTCCAGCCTGGGCACATGATAGCCAGACCCTCTCTCTATTTAAAAAAAGAAGAAGAAAAAGAAGAAGATGAAGAGATACGAGAGCTTGCTGTCTCTCTTCTCGGACCATGTGAGGATACAATGAGAAGACAGGCTGTCTGCAAATCAGAAAGAGTCCTCACCAGACACCAGATCTGCCTGCACCTTGATCTTGAACTTCCCAGTCTCCAGAACTGTGAGAAATAAGTTTGTTGTTTAAGCCACCAAGTCTATGGTATTTTTGTTATAGCAGCAGCCTGAACTAAGACAGATATTTTCTTTTTTAAAAAAGTTAAAACCAGGACTCTTACATGAATATAAAATGAACACATAAAATATCTTATTTATCTCATTAATTACTAAGGGAACCAGTAAGACATTACAACCAATTCAAAGGAGAATTCAAAGTACACATCAGGAATGCTTCCATAAATTCAAAAAGGGGTTCAAAACTGGTCAATATCTGTTCCATTTCACTGACACAACTCATTTGCATTTATATGGACATGAATCATTTACATCATATTTTTCTACACTTACAGAGTTGTAAAACAGCTTGAAGGCATTGAAAGGCACAAGCTCTATAAAATCAGATAACCTGGAAGGGTACACCAGACAGGACACCCAGAAAATAATTTTTTTTGATCCATTTCAAAGTCTTTCATACGTTTTCCTGACAGAAGTAAGGAAATTTTTTTTGTTGTTGTTGAGACAGAGTCTCTCTCTGTTGCCCCGGGCTAGAGTGCCATGGCATCAGCCTAGCTCACAACAACCTCAAACTCCTGGGCTCAAGCCATCCTCCTGCCTCAGCCTCCCGAGTAGCTGGGACTACAGGCATGCGCCACCATGTCTGGCTAATTTTTTTTTTGTATATATTTTCAGTTAGCCAATTAATTTCTATTTTTAGGAGAGATGGGGTCTCGCTCTTGCTCAGGCTGGTTTCGAATTCCTGACCTTGAGGGATCGGCCGACCTCGGCCTCCCAGAGTGCTAGGATTACAGGCGTGAGCCACCACGCCCAGCCAAATGTTTTTTGAATAGTCCATTAAGAAGCGGAATGTAGGTTGCAGATTGACCAAGTCTTTGAATCAGAAGAAAAATAGTTTCTTGTGGCAACATTGCTTGCTGCCCAGGAGATAAGTGAAGGGTCATTTGAAACTACATCTTTTAAGTACAAGAGTACTGATCTATATTGGGGAAAGAACAATTGAAGAGAAATTTAATGAAATTTGCTCTATGAAGAGGAACAGGATCAATTTCGCAAGCACTTCTGTTACAAAATGTTCAGCTACGGATCAAAACTATTGAGAGAAAAAAGGAAGTTCCTAAAACATTCTTGATTCAGACTCCCTAATTCAGATTTCATAATAAATTTTGACATGAAGTGGGAGGAAAATTACTTTTATTTTTTTACTGCCATATTGAGATACAATTTGTATACTATACAATTCACCTATTTAAAGTGGATGATTTTTTTTTTGTTATTTTTTACAGGATGTAGAACCATAACCACAATCTAATTTGAGAATGTTTTCATTTCCCCTAAAAGAAACTTGGTACCCATTAACAGTCACTCCCTCTCCCCACCCTACTTCAACCCTTAGCCCTAAGAAATCACTGATCTTCACTGTTTTGTTTTTTGGTTTTTTTGGGTTTTTTTTGAGTCTCAGTCTGTTGCCATGGGTAGAGTGCAGTGGAGTCATCGTAGCTCGCTGTAGCCTCAAACTCCTGGGCTCAAGCGATCCTCCTGCCTCAGCCTCTTGAGTAGCTTGGACTACACTAGCACACCACCACGCCCAGATAATTTTTTCTATTTTTGGTAGAGATGGAGTCTTGCTCTTGCTCAGGCTGGTTTCAAATTCCTGAGCTCAAGTGATCCTTCTGCCTCAGCCTCTCAGAGTGCTAGGATTACAGGCGTGAGCCACCGTGCCCGACCTTCACTCTGTTTCATAGATTTGCCTATTTTAGACATTTCATATAAATGGAATCATATAGTATGTGTTTTGTGACTGGATTCTTTCGGTTAGCACTTAGCATAATGTTATCAAGGTTCACCCATCAGTACTTCATTGCTTTTTATTGCCAAATAATATTTTATTGTATGGATATACTACTTCTTATTTAACCAGTCATCAGTTGATGGACATTTAGGCTGTTTCTACTTTTTGACTCTTATGAATAGTCCTGCTGTGAACATTTGTGTGCAAGTTTTTGTGTGGACATGTTTTCATTTCTCTTGGGTGCATACCTAGGTGTAGAATTGCTGAGTCATGTAATAAACACTATGTTTAACATTTTGAAGAACTGCCAAACTGTTTTCCAAAGCAGGTGCACCATTTTATATTTCCACTAGCAGTGTGTTAGGATTCCAATTTCTCTACATCTTTGCCAACACTTGTTATTGTCCATCTATTTGATTACAGCCATCCTAGTGAGTGTGAAGTACTAACTCATTATGGTTTGATTTGCATTTCCCTGGTGACTAATGATTTTGAACATCTTTTCATGTGCTTATTAGCCATTTGTATATCTTCTTTGGAGAAATGTCTATTCAAATTCTTTGCCCATTTTAAAATTGCATTATTGATCTTTTTATTATTCAATTGTAACAGTTCTTTCTATATTCAGGATACCAGTCAGATACATGATTTGCAAATGTTTTCTCCTATTTTTTGGGTTATCTCTTCACTTTCTTGATGCTGTCCTTTAAAGCACAAAAGTTACTAATCTTGATGAAGTCCAATTTATCTAATTTTTTTTCTTTTGTCACTTGTGCTTTTGGTATCATATATGAGAAATTATTGCCTAACCTGAGGTCATTAAGATGTACTTCTATGATTTTGTCTAAGGTACAGTTTTAGTTCTTACATGTAGGTGTATGATCCATATTAAGTTAATTTTTTCCAAGTAGTGTGAGGAAAGGGCCCAACTTCATTCTTTTGCATGTTGTCCCAGTTGTCTCAGCACCATTTGTTGAAAAGACTTTTTTTACCCTTTGAATTGTCTTGGTACCCTTGTTAAAAATCAATTGGCCATAAATGTAAGGGTTTATTTCAATTCTACCCCATTGGTCTATGTGTCTATCTTTATGCCAGTATTATATCATCTTGATTACTATAACTTTGTAGTAAGTTTTGAAATTGGGAAGTGTGAGTTCTCCAACTTTGTTCTTCTTTTTCAGATTGTTTTGACTATTATGAGTCTCTTACATTTCCATATGAATTTTAGGATCAGCTTTTCAATATCTGCAAAAAAAAAAAAGCCAGCTGAGATTTTGATAGGGATCATATTGAAGCTATAGATCCAAAGATTACTTTTAGACTTTAATGAAAACATTTGCTAAGCTGAATTATTTTGGGGTACTTGAGCTTCACCCATTCTCATCTAAACTGTTAATATATTTATTTCACCCTAAAAGCAAAGTAGTTCTGTTAAGACCTTTGCTGATAGTACACTGGCATTGATTTATTTATAACCCACATTTCATTAACCCTAATGTGTTAAATCTGCCCCCTCCCCAGTTAATTCAATTTGTAATAGTGCAGTTGTATAGACTGCAGAAAGGCAAAGGATAGGAAGAGGGTGATAAGTATTTGTTAGAGAAGTAGTATAACATGGTCTGGATGAAAGAACTTGTCTTTTGACTGTATATTCATGTTTTAATGTGCTTCATCAAGCGTAAGATGTAAAATAGATTGGTAGTTTCATTGAGTTTTCCTCATCATTATGTAAATGGATATAATGAATTTTAATGCCAAAAAGTGTTTTCAGGGGGATTAAATTGCTCTTTTATTCAGATGTTATGAAATTGGGAAGTGCTGTTTTACTAAAAAGTATTTTGAATGAACCATTATAATCACCCCAAACTAAAGAAAAGCAAATGTATTTCAGTGAAAAAAAGTAGAGTTACTTTTAAGGATCTAGAATTATAAACCCAGAGGATATGATACATATATGTGCAGGATTGTGCTTGCTTTCATAAGGAAGTTGCCAGATCAAATAGTTTATTTTTGAAGATGCTATAAATTAATCCGGGATACAAAAGCAGTTATTGCAGACATAAATCTTTTTTTTTTTTTTGAGACAGAGTCTCGCTCTGTTGCCCGGGCTAGAGTGAGTGCCATGGCTTCAGCCTAGCTCACAGCAACCTCAAACTCCTGGGCTCAAGCAATCCTTCTGCCTCAGCCTCCCGAGTAGCTGGGACTACATGCATGTGCCACCATGCCTGGCTAATTTTTTCTATATATTTTTAGTTGGCCTATTAATTTCTTTCTATTTTTAGTAGAGACGGGGTCTGGCTCTTGCTCAGGCTGGTTTCGAACTCCTGACCTTGAGCGATCCTCCCGCCTCGGCCTCCCAGAGTGCTAGGATTACAGGCGTGAGCCACAGCGCCCGGCCAGCGCTAAGAAGTTTTTATTTAACCTTTTCAGTCTTATGTCTATATCTTCATTTTCCTTCCATGTCGAAAATCCTGGTTCTTAAGTAAGCACTTTTGTTTTATTATTAGAATATCACATATTTAATTTGCATTATCCCACATTACACGTTTTCAGAGTAACAATACTAATAGGACCACCAGTAGTATAGATGACTGAAAACAGTTAAAATTTTGTTGAATATACTCTTCTGTTTCTGTTTATTTCATAGTTGTAATGCATCTACATTGTTAGAGCATATAGCTATTATATACTATACCTTCTTATAGTTCTCCAAATATATTTTAAATTCTCATCACCAATTCTTATTTCAGTGTGTCTCTAGTTATTTTGATTGTCTGAAATTCATTCTCTACTACAGTGGTTCTTAAACCTTTGTGTGCATCAGAATTACAGGCTGGGCCTTACTCCCAGACTGTGACTCAGTACGTGTGGGATGGGGCCTGAGAATTTGCATTTCTAACAAGTTCCCAGGTAGTGGCGATACTATTGGTCTGATGACCGTACTTTGATACCATTGTCTATGGCCTTTATACATGGAAGGTAGAGTGGCTATATACAAAACTTTTGGCTTACAGTTTTGTTTTGTTTTTTAGTATATTAAATATGTTACTCTATTATCTTCTAGCATAAAACATTGCTATTAAAGTTTGACAATTCTCTGTGGGGTTTTTTTTTTTCTCCCTTATATAAAGGAGTTGCTATTTTGCTTGGAAATAATTTTACTAGATTATTTCTTGGGGTCGTCTTTCTGGGTTGATTTCCCCAGGTATGTGATGTGCCCTTTTATGTACATGTTTTTGATCTTCTTTGCCTATCTTCTGTATTTATTACTTTTCTCCAGTCTTCTAAATCTTTTTTCATTTCTTTTTGACTTTGAGAAATTTTCCCGTTTTCATTTTCTACTTATCTTTATTTATAGTATTAATTCAGTTTTGTGTTTCTTCTAGTGTATCCTTCATCATGAGATAATTTTTCCTCTTATCTCTAGTTTTCTGAGTTGTGCCAGTTCATTTCTGAGTTTTTCTAAATATAGTTAATGATTTTTTAGCTTGTCCTAATTTTAAATGAATTTTCACGTTTTCTGGAGGTATCCATCTGATATGCCTCTATTGTCTGTAGAGGCGTTACAGTGCTTATTCTCCTTTTTCTTATCATAACTTTGTACAGGATTTGACCTTGATCCTTTTCTGTTACTCATTTTTATGTGAAATTAGTTTTCCTGAACTTTCAGAAGAGGCATGGGTTCAGTATAGCTTTTTTAACTTCATGGTTCCAGTGTTGTTTTTTTTCCCTTAAACATAAAGTATTATAAACAGTTCTCTTTGTAAGTGTACGGTTTGAATTATGATTTTACACAGTTGTATAAGTACCACTACCACAGTCAAGGTATGGAACTATACCTTTACCCAAATAAAATTCCTCATGTCCCTTTGTATTAATAATTAGTCCTCTCCCTTCACATTTGGCCCCAGGCAATTATTAATTTTTCATCAATATAGTTTTGCCTTTTTTAGAATTTCATATATGTGGAATCTTACAATGTGTAATTTTTTTGGCTTGATTGCTTTCACTTAGCATAATGTTTCTGAGTTTCATCTATTTTGCTGCACATTGTCAAGTATTTGAAAACATGGCAGCTCACTTTCTCCTGGCTTTGTTTTGTGGTACGTTTTTTTAATTTTGACTCTGTTATTCCTTTTCTACTTATTTTGGATTCTGTTGACAGGAATTTCTCCTCAGTGTAAGATTTGTCCTGAAAGAGTGCTTTGCATAGTTTTGTGAGTTCAGAGAGCCTAGAGTTCTAAAGCCCCTTCAGACCTTACTATGAACTTCTTATACTCACTACTAATCAAGTGTACAACCCTCACCCCCAGTTTCAGCTACTCAGAATGTCTTACCATGCTTTTCTAGTGTGTATCTGATTGCTTTTTTGTGGTGTTCCTGTTTTGTTTTCTTTTGCATTTTTTCTTTTGTTTGTTTGCTTGAAATAGGTGTCTTGCCCAGGATGGAGTACAGTGGTGTGATCATAGCTTACCATAACCTCGAACTCCTGGGCTCAAGCAAACCTTCCACCTCAGCTTCCTGAATAGCTAGGACTATAGGTGTGCACAATCACACCTGGCTAATTTGTTTTTTTTTTGTAGATATTGGGTCACACTATGTTGCCTAGCCTGGTCTTGAACTCCTGGCCTCAAGTAAACCTTTTGCTGTGGCTTCCCAAAGAGCTGGGATTATGGCATGAGCCACTGTGCCCGGCCTCTGTTTTCTGATTGCTAGATGTTCTTTTGCTTTGATCTGCTTCTCCCTATGTGGTTACCACTAGCATGTATATTGTGCTGTTGTCTGTTGTTCATCCCACCTGCTTGCCTTTTGAAGTTCTTGGGGATATCTTGAGATACAGTCATATTTTAGTATATTTTATTTGTGGACTTCAGTTTGGCTGTTCAATTCTGTTTTTATGGCAGGGTTTGGGCAGACTGAACTATGTTGTTTGGATAGAAAAAACAACTATTTTTATAAAATCTTTATATTAAGAAAAATAGCAAAAAATTACAAATACTTGTTGAATTTACAAAATGGTAACATTTCTACTTATAATATTGAGGAGAGAGGGAATATGTTCCTTTTGTGATGAGGTATAGCCATTTGTATGTCTTTCGGTATTTCTGTATCTTTAATGTATGTCTACCACATTATTGTCTGTTGTCTTACATTGTAAACTAAGAGTGGGAACCTGACTGATATGGCATATGCCCATGAGAATTTGTTTCTGATAACTTTTTTTTTGTAAAGTAGAAGCAAACATAAATAAGCTTTAGATTTTTTAGTCATGAATCTTTCAGATTTTTCTTTTTCTTTTTTTTTTTTTTTGAGACAGAATCTCTGTTGCCTTGGCTAGAGTGAGTGCCGTGGCGTCAGCGTAGCTCACAGCAACCTCAAACGCCTGGGCTCAAGCAGTTCTTCTGCCTCAGCCTCCCGAGTAGCTGGGACTACAAGCAGGAGCCACCATGCCCGGCTAATTTTTTACGTATATTTTTAGTTGGCCAATTAATTTCTTTCTATTTTTAGTAGAGACGGGGTCTCTCTCTTGCTCAAGCTGGTTTCGAACTCCTGACCTTGAGCAATCCGCCCACCTTGGCCTCCCAGAGTGCTAGGATTACAGGCGTGAGCCACTGTGCCCGGCCTAATCTTTCAGATTTTTAACCTAGTTGTTAAACAGAATAGGTAATGAAGTTTCCCTATTGTTTATTTATTATAAGACATTGTAGTTGAACTTTTAAACCAGATCATAGAATCTCTTTGTTCAGTAAGGAATGTCATAAAAATAGAAAGAGCTGACTTTAGTTTGGTGCTGGGGATTATTTGAAGTCTGTCTTCAATTTTGTGGAGAGACCAAGGAAGGGGTCTACATAGGGAGTCAAAGAAAAAAACTGGGAAACTTTCTAGATTATCTTAACTCAGATGTTCATAGTGTAGCTCTATTTTTTACAGACACTTTATATTCTTAAATCATACCCATATCAATATGTAAGATAAGCTTCCAAAGCAAGTACTCTGTCAATACTCTTTCCTGTCATCTATTAATTACTAGTATATCACCATTGTTTTATTTGTGTAGGTCAGTGGTTCTTTAGTGTGCATAAGAATCCCCTGATGCTGGGCCCTACTCAGCATCTGTTTCTGTTTCAGATAAAGACAAGAGAGAAATGTATACATGTCTAAGAGTGAGCACAACCAAAGCTATGTAAAACCTTCAAGGAGAAAATTATAGAACATTTATTATTGGATATGAAAGATGTGAACAAAGAAATTTACCATCTTTAACAATGGGGTATTCATTTGTTAAGATATATTTCCTTCCTAATTAATTCATTACACATCTGATCAAAATTCCAATAAGTTTCTAGTGAAACCTGACATATGTATATCTGGTGTATATGAAGTCATCCCATTTTTATAATGCAGTGACATGCATAAGCATATATAATGTTTGTGTACAGAGAACTCATTCTAGGCTGTTAACATGGGAGATAACAGTCACGGGAGTGAGGTGGTAAGGAAAGGAGAAGAAGAGGAGGAAATGGGGAGTCAAGAAAAATCGAAAATGGAAAAGAAAATGCACTACCCAGCATGGATGAGATGCTTTTGTTTATGCACTTAGGCAAATTTTTATGTGTTTTTTTTTTTTTTTTTTTTTGTTTGAGACAGAGTCTCACTCCCTTGCCCGGGCTAGAGTGAGTGCCGTGGCATCAGCCTAGCTCACAGCAATGTCAAACTCCTGGGCTCAAGCAATCCTTCTGCCTCAGCCTGCCGAGTAGCTGGGACTACAGGCAAGCGCCACCATGCCCGGCTAATTTTTTCTATATATTTTTAGTTGGCCAATTAATTTCTTTCTATTTTAAGTAGAGACGGGGGTCTCGCTCTTGCTCAGGCTGGTTTTGAAATCCTGACCTTGAGCGATCCTCCCGCCTGGGCCTCCCAGAGTGCTAGGATTACAGGCGTGAGCCACCGCACCCGGCCTTTTTATGTGTATTTTTAAAAAGACTGTAGAATCACTTTAAAGTGTGAGAGTTAACCTAACTTGCTGTATTTGACTGGAGACTGTGATAGAAATAGACTTAGCAAAAAGCCCCTCAAAGAATTACTCAATGCTG
>CAUYRT010071236.1:0-16219 GCA_963574885.1 Lepilemur ruficaudatus
TAGTTGGGGAGCAGAATTAGGGGGTCTCAATAGGGGAAAGGAATTCCTCAAAAACTGATTCATGTGATTAATTGTACATCTCAGCAAATTCACTGAAAATCATAGCTCATTTTTAAGATAACGTTTTTGTTGTGTTTTAAACCTACAAACATATATTTAATCAAATTGATAATATTGTTGACATAAAGTTAAAAATATAAAGTTTTTACCAAAGATTAATTTACCTCAGACAAATAATTTCTTAATATACTCGTTTCTGTATTCAGTGTTTGCAGAGACTGTTCAAGTTGCTGATTCACTTCAACTTCCTTCCTGTATTCCTCCTCTTTTCTTCTTAACTCTTCCCGGGTGTTTTCATATAACATATCAGCATTTATTCTCTTCTCTCCTTCTTCTTTTAAGGTACATCTGCAGTTAAATATGCTTATCTTTTAAAATTAGGTTTTTTTAGAAAACACAAAGTTCACTTTATGATCTGCCTCTTCATATGTTGGTCTATTATCTTAATAAAATTTCCATGTTCTTGAGTATTTTTTCTACTTCCAGGTTTTCAATTTCTCACTTCAATGTCTTCCAAAGGACATACATTTGAAAAACACTGATGAAAGCACTATCCGCTATTTGGTAAGTTTCTGTTACTGGTACCTCTGGTAAATATTATGGAAAAGAATATTGACAATGATCCAGTAAAGATACAAGTTGAAAATTTCCTTTTTTCACAGAGTCATAATTATTCCTCAATTAGGGCAGATCATTTAGAGTCAACTAAGTTTTAAAACAAACTTATACATTCAATGGAAATAAATTGTCAATTTCATGAAATACTGCAGGTAACCCTAACAATAATTTACCGTGTAGGATAGCACCTTCTCATGTCTTTCACAGAACATGTATCTTCAGATTACTATGAACCAAGAACAGTGTAAGGAGTCTAACATCTGTTACCCACACCTTTTCCATTTCTTTATTTGGTAACATGTTAAATGTATCTTGCTCATTATTACATATTTTATAAACAATTTTGAAATTTGCTTTGGAACAAGACAGGATCTTATGTATTTTAACACAGAACTTTGAATTAACTTTATCTCTGTATGAGAGAGTGATGTTGAAGGAACTAATCAATAATTATGTTCCATGTTACTTTTTGTTCCATGCATATTCAGAATAAAACAGTATAAAATTTTTAAAAATGATTCTGGGTTGGAAAAAAATGGCCATTTCACACTCTGTTGACTTGTAAATTAATATAAAGTTTCTTGAGAAAAAAATCATATTGATCAAGGATAGTTTTTATGAAGTTTCTATGCCTTCACCAAAAATTTTATATTGAAGACTTTGTTCAAAGGAAATAATTAGAAATGTAGGAAAATATTTCTAGCAAAGCTGTTCTTGTAGCATTCATTATAATACAGAAAATTTTAAAACTCCAAATACAATTTCTGGAATAATGAGATTTCCAAATGTTAGACTTCTATATAGCCATTAAAATTAAGATTTAAAAGAATACGCATTTATTTATTTATTAGTAGACATATTGACAGTTAAGAACTTATTGTATTATTTTGAAGAAATTCACACTTTACAACGTCACAAATTTTACCCCTGTTAAACCCCAGAAGGTAAGTAGCAATTACTCAAATTCTCCTGTAGATCTTTAGTGTGAAGTAAACAGTACATACAAACAGTTCTTTAAAACTAGAATGGCATACCTCAAAGTAGAGAGTTCGCTTTCCCATGCAGCTTTTTCATACATTAACTGTGACTTTATTTTTTTGGTTTCATGGAGCTCGTCTTGCAGAACGCTAACCTTGTTTTCCATTTTTTTAATTTTTATTGTAAGTCTTTCACAGTGATTGCTTTTAAGTTCTACTAATCTTTTCTGTGAAAGAATGTCATCTTGCATTTTCAATAGGCTAACAGAATCTGTATTAGGGAGAAAACAAGAAAGATATAAAATGTATCAGTACTTTTTGGATATGAAGGACTGCACATGTAACATTCACTCATTCATACAATCAACAAATATATACTGAGGGCTTGCAATGTGGAGGACCTTATTTTCAGCTCTGAAGACAAAACAGACAAGACCTCTGTTCTTATTTAAATGCTTAAAGTGTGGTGAAGAACAAAGACAAAAAAAGGGACAATTATAAATTCAGATAGATGCTGTAAGAAAACAGAGTTCTATGAGCACATAAGAAAAACTGATCTACACTGAGCCCAGTGCACTGTCTCTGAGGAAGAGATGGCAACGCTGAAAAACAGAGGATGGAAAGGAAGCAGTTGAGCAAAGGGAGAAGGAAAGCATTCCAGCCAGTCTACAGCCTGTGCTGAAGCTCCACTGCAATCTGCTTCCAGCCAAGTTGGAGTAACAGGTGCTGACTGACCTTCTAACCTGAAACAAAACAAAACAGACAAGGCACATTAAACAATGATTTTCAAGACAGTGCACTTCAAGAAATGGAGCCCATGATCCCTGAAAGAAAGGAAACAAGTGAAGTAAGCCTTATGAATACCCCAGCTCTCTGCCTTGACACACGTTCCAGACCATGACTTAGGGAGGAAAAACCTCAGGTAGAGTCTCCCAGACTCCCTGACTTGAAGTGATGAAGCTGAGAGTCTGGTAAAACCCAGGCAGACAGAGATCATAGGAAAGAACACCGGAGAGGAGATAACAGCACAGAGAAAGAAACGTGGAGATCAGCAGAGAGCCCTTTTTGGGTATTTAGCAGAGTAACGAACAGTGCATGTGTGCTAGGAAACTACCTAAGACCAAGGGGGGTTGGGAATAACCTAAAAGAAATAGAGGAAACCATGCCTGGTGTTCACACAGTGCCAGGAAGTGTGTCCATTCCCATGAGCCAGGCTGGAAAAAAATCATACCAGCAATAAACAGTCAAATTAAGATTTTAAAAATATTTACAACTTCATCAAACAATGAAATACAGATAAAACTGGTAAAATAAGGAAAACCTATACACTAAAATGACAAAATATCATTGAAATAGTTAAATACACCTTATATAAATGGAAACATACCCTCTGGTGCCAGAATAATTGGATATCAATAACTAAAAATGGACTCAAAATGGAACATAGATCCAAATATTAATATAAGCCTTAGAACTATAAAACTTCTAGAAGAAAGCACAGGAGAAATTCTTTGTGATCTTATGCGAGGCAAAGACTTTTTAGACATGATATAGAAAGCAAAATCCATAGTTGAACAATAGATAAATTGGACTTCATTAAAACTATAAACTTTTTCCCTTTAAAATATACTATTAGCAGAAAGAAAAATCAAGCCACAAACTGGGACAAAGTCCTTGCAAAAAAAAGTTGTTAATAAAGTAAAAATATCCAAAATATATTTTAGAAACCTCTTAAAATTCAACAAATAAGAACACAAACTAATTTTTAAGTGGCAATAGAATTGAAAAGGTAGTTCACAAGAAGTTGTACAGATGGCCAATAAACACATGGGAAGATGCTCAACATTATTAGTTATTAGGATAATGTATATGGAAATCATTATGATACACACAATACATACCCCTCAGAATGCCTAAAAATTAAAAGTTGTAAAAAATGGCAATACATGGTGTTTGTGACAATACAGAGCAACTAGAATTGTCAGATACTGCTGACAGGAATGGAAAACTGTAGAACTATTTTGGAAAGCAATTGAGAAGTTTCTTAACAAAGAAACATAAAGTGGAATGAAAAGACTTTTGCACGTGATGAATGTTAACTGTCTTGACAGTGGTGATGGCTTCACATTTCCACGTATGTCCAAAATTGTCAAATTGCATATTTTATATATGTGTTTATCATATATTAATTATACTTCATGAAAACTATTGATTAAAGCGACAAACATCTAAGACAGTGGCTGGGACATAGAGAGAAAGAAGGGTAGAAAATAACTGAGGATAACACTGGAGAATTGAGATCTTTAACGTTAGAGCAATGAAAAGTGATAGCTGTGTTTTAAGCAAGGGAGGACCACGATCAGATCTGAATTTTTCAAAATATGTAATTATGATTGAAGAGTAGACCACAGTTTGGGCAGCTAGGGTAGAAGGGAAAACAGTTTTAAGTTTATTCCAGTATTCCAGGTGGGAGTTAAGGGTAACCTGGCCTTGGGTATAGGTATGGAGGAGAAGCACAGTCAACAAAAAGACTGGGAGGGCCATTACACAGAGAAAAAAAGGTACAGTGGAATTATCACAACTCTTCAGCTGACAGTGCACACTATACATTAGTTCTAATTCTACAGTAACATAAAGTATATTTCTGGGATGAACGTGACTGTAATACATCAGTGCTTTATGATGCAGTGCTAAGCAATGGGTACATATGTTACTATAGGATATGTAAGAAGGCCTTATGTTTATACAATGGCTCTGCCTTTACAATACATTCCAAGCTGTTCAACAAGCAACATAAAATGCTGATAATAAGAGGAAGGCAACTTACAATCCTCTGGGGCCGTTTCAGATGACCAAGTTAAGTCATCTTGGTCACCCATAGAATGTATTTGTCCTTTGACCTACAAAATAAATAACACTATTTCAATATGTCTCCAAAGTACTCATAGCATAAACAAAATGTACAGAAGTGCTAGTTATCCAACTTTTATGAGTAAAATCACAGGTTCTTCTAAAAGAAACTGATTTTTGTTCAAAGGATACCTCTATCAATGGTGACTGCTTCTTAATCACTTTTCCAAAGTTAATGTATTTACACCAAAATATTCTCTATTTTCTTATTTTAAATTGTATAACCTATATTATAACAATAATATTTTTGTAATTTATTTTTTAAATTACCTTGTTCTTTTCATTAGATGTTTTCTTTGCAGGCCTGGAAAGACAAACAATTTTTTTATCAAATAATATATATGGAAAATACAAAGAATAGCTAAAACTTTTTAAAATATAAAATGTCTAATTATTTATATAACAAAATTTATATATAATTTATTTCTCCTAGTCAAAAGGTTACAGGTAATTATATTTACAGGTAATATAAAATACAGTCATTTTACAAGGAAGTTTAAATGATAGACAGAAAGTAATATTAAGAGATAAAGAAAATATATTAATAATATTTAAAAGAATTAAACTTAGATCAAGCTTTCTGATATTCAAAGAAAAAATAAAAACATCTTATCTGCATCATTTGATATAAAGAAATATACTAGGGTATTTTTATTGTTGTTATTCTCTTTTTCACTAAAAACAAGCTTTTACTGGCACTAAAAACTATTTTGGAATGTATTATACTTATGTCCGACGGAAGCGCTTTTTTAATGATGTTATTAGCTAGCTCATTCAGGACTTATTATGTAGATACTATGTATTAGTTTAAGCACTGTGCATGTGGTAAATTCATTTTTGTCTTCACCATAATTCTGTGAGGTAGGTAACACATTAGGTATTTTATAAAGGAAGAAGCTAGGCACAGAAAGGCCACAGAACTTGCTCAAGCCCATGAAGCTTGTCCGTAGCAGACCAGGCATTCAAACCCAGGATTCTGACTCCAAAGCATGACTTTCACTATAAGCTATGAAAACAAAACTTATTTTTAAGTGAGATGATAGCAGAGAAAACCATATTATCATTCCATTTCTGCTAAAATCATACATAATAATTTTTGAATCTTGTAGATATTTTCTTAAAAGGTTTTATACCCAGGCAATTTTGGAAACCTACTTTTAATAAACTAAAAATTTTTTTTCTACAGAAATTCATCAGCAAGCATTTATTCATCTATTCATCTGTTCATTCATGCATTCAATGAATACTTATTCAGCATATAATACATGTCAATGACATTATTGGTACAATGAAACCTTTTTTATATACTTTATAACTTTATAATGCAGAAGTAATAATCTGTGGTAGATCTTAATAGTTTTCTTTTTCATTGTACATGAAGAAAACCCTCCCCTTCTCCCCAGAATCTAAATAATTATAAAGTTGACACACACCCCGGATACTGTAGAGCACCTTACCAAATCATAGGTATTCATTATGCTACTGGGAAATGTACTGCAATATATACAGTCCAAAAGGAATGTTTAAACCATAATAAATATGCCTTATGTATTTGTGTGTTTTTTACTACACTTTTTTAAGTTCTATGTATTATAGTTTAACTTTTACATCATCATTGGCATCTTTAATTAAATTAGACTGTTCCATTTCTGAACCAATTCTGAAGAAATAACATTCTACTATAAAGAAAACCCTACTATAAAATCATACATGAATAGAAGTTCTAAGGGCAATTAGTTTACTACAAATGTTTAAAACATAATGTATCAAGCTTTCTTGTGCTTAGACATGTAAATAAAATTAAATTTCACATACATGTCCTTCTCTACTGGATCATTCCCAACAGCACACAAATACACGCTCTAAAAGCTTCTAGTTTAAAATAAAGAAAGAAAACTCTCTTGAATCCCACATTCTTCTTCAGTCATTACCCATTTCTCCATTGCCTTTCCCAGGAAAATGTCACTCAAGGGTTGTCTATGCTATCCACTACCGTCGGGGTTCCGTGGTGACCATTTACTAAAACTGCTCCGTGTCCAAGTTCACTTGTCTTCATCTTAATCAATTGTTTCACAGCATTGAAACAGTTGAGTATTCCCTAGCTTTGGCAGACTACACTATTCTATTTCCAGTAAAAGTAATCACTGCTGACACTCTCTCACAAGGACGTAAAGGACTTGTAGATTTTATCTTCCTTCATTCTGTCTATTTCACTTCAAGTGCTGTCATCATTCACACCACCAGTTGCTAAACTGGCCTTCTCATACACTGCTCATCACAGATTTGTTTGAGGTCTGTTTTTCATTTTCGTTTTTCTTTACTTCCCTTATATGCACTACAGGACCAGTACTTAAAAAAAAAAAACATAAAAGAGATAATGTTTTCTAATAATTCTATTGACAATATATATAAAGGCAATTTTTATAAACTTCTACATCTTCTCCATTTCAATTCACATATTAATTTAAAAAAAATTTATAAAGTGCCAACAATATGCAAGGAAATGTACATTCCCTGCTTTAAAAAACAAGTCAATTGCAATTATGATACAATGTGATACATAAGAGTGGACCTTTTGGAAAAGTTCTACCTGAGCCCAAGCAAGGCTTCACAGCACAGACAAAATGTAAAAGGAGCTCACCAGGCAAAAAGCAGGAGAAAGCCAACCTACTTAGAGAAAGAATGTAAGCACCAAGGTGAGGCACATGGTATTTCTTGTGAACTTGAAAAGAAAAGTGTAAAATGCACAGAAGCAAATAATGAGAGGTGAATGCTACACTAACCTTGAATGCTACACTGAAAGCCTGGAGCTCACTACCCACAAGCAATGATTCTTAGGCATAGGAGCAATAAAGAGATTTGTGCTATATATTTGGTTTTCTGTTTAAATATGGTAATGTTTCATGTAAAAGTTATAAAATAGCATGAAGCACATATAACAAGAATATAGGAAATCAGGAATATCTTGGGGGAAATCCTTACGTTTAGAACACCTATATATCACTCTATATGAGTTATAAATAGTAATATTGTGATGAATTATAATTTTGTTTGAAAACAAAATAAGTTGTTGACTTTTGTATACTTTTAGCCTAGCTAATTCTAATGTAGATAGGTTTTACCAACAGAAATGTGTACTTACTTTTTTGTGAAATAAACACATGTGTAAGAAAATCACTATCATATACCTACATAAATTTACAAAGAAACTGAAATTTCCCACCGGAGATTATGTTAGGAGTTGAGCCTGAGCCCCTAAAAATATCAAAAACAAAGATAAAACTAACAATTAGTTATAAAATGAATCATGTAGATAGCTGTTCTGGTTAAGACTAAGCAGGCAAAAAACAGGGGTGAGGGGAGATATCTTCCTAAGTACAATTATTAAACAATTGCTCTTGACTGAAACTGCAAAATAAGTCTACAATTCTGGAATAACAAAGAGCTTTCATTTTGAACACAATTGATAGAAAGCAACTTTTCAACAGAAAATGTCTGGTCCTCACATAGAAAATGACTAATCTGTAGCCATGGTAACAAGTAGCCACCCCCAAGTAGTTTTAAATTTAGTTAATCCATCAATGACCACTGGCCTCATTCACCAATCAATGTCAGCCACTTGCTTGTGACAGACAGCCAGTCAGACACAAACTCATTCCAATAAACATGCCTGTGAGTGCCCACCACTCAACCACTGTGTCACTCAACTAACCATGCTACTACAGATGATGTCAACCCATGTATTCCTCTGAAAGGCTGCCAGTCCTTAAATGCCACTCTTCCAAAAACCCTGTATAATATCAGCAGCTGCGCTGTTAGAAGAGACTGTGCCTCACCAGCATAGCTCTATTACTAGAGAAAGGAATACATTCCCACTTCATCTTCTTATTTCAGATATATTGAAGGCTGATCATCCTTTGGAAAGAATTTTTAAGTCCATTAAATTTACTTCTCTTATATTTTACTTTTCTTAATAAAGCACAAATGAAGTTTGCAATTCTTTTGATCTGTCTTGCCATATTTAAAACAATCATAACTACAGTCAAAGAGTAAATACTGAGTAAACACATTATTGGCCTTTTCTCCCTGAATGGAAACAAAGTAATATACAGAATATCGATATTCTGTATATTGGATATATTTGGATATTTACAAAAATATCCAAAAGAATCCAAAAAATGCATGATTGCCAGGTAAAATTGTCACAATGAACCCATGTCACACATTTAAATGAGAATTAGTCTAATGATTAAAACAATATCCACAGGGTAAACTCCATACACTCAGTTAATAAAAATGCATGGAGTAGCTACTTACTACGTTACATGCTCGGCTATTTTCTAGGCACAGGGAATATGTCAGTGAACACACAAATGTCCTACTCATGAGAGTGAAAGAAACACGCAATGACAGTAAACAGAATAGATGGGCAAACTACATCACATGTTAGAGGAGAAAAGGTAAAGCAGGATAATGAAATGTTTATGTTTGGGAGAAGCAGGATGGTGGAAATGCTAGCATGTCTAGAAAAGGCTTTGCTAAGAAAATGGTTGTTAAGGAAAGAACTGAAGGAATAGACAAAAAGAGGCCAGGAAGATATCTGAGGGAAACCAGAGAGTGTGTGCCTGGAGAGTTTAAGAAATAGCGAGAAGTTCCGTGAGACAGTAGCAGAGCTAAAAGGATAGAAAAATGAGAAATTAAGTCAGAGGGACTAAAGGTCAGATCATGCACTACCTTTTAGATACTAGGAAGAATGGTGACACATACTCTCACTGAAATGGGAGGCAATTGGGGTGTTCTGAGCAGAGGAATGACATCATCTGACTTGTTTTAATAGGAGCACTGGGTTAAGCATTGATGGAAAGAGGATTAGAAAAAAAAGACCATTTAGCAGTGTATTACACTCATCTAGACAGCAGATGGTGGTGGCTTAGACAGGAAGACGTGAATAAATTCTACATATATTTTGAAGGAAGGCCTGACAAGATTTGCTGACAGATTAGGTAAGAGATGCCAGAGACAGAGGCAGAGAGAGAGAGAGAGAGAGAGAGAGAGAGAGAGAGAGAGAGAGATGTCAAGGATTACTCCAAGGTTTTTGTCAGAGTAACCGAAAGTGTTCCCATTAATGCAGGTAGGAAAGACTCCATGATGAGGGGGCAGTATAAGGAAGAACATCAGTAGCTCAATTTTGTACCTCATAAGTTGTGATACCTAATAGCTAACCAAAGAAGGGGTCAAGTAGCAGTTTGGTATATAGGTCTGGAATTAAGGAAATCATTAGCACACACAAGGTAGTAAAAGTCATGAGAAAGAAGATCGAGGACTGAGCCCTGGGACACTTGAATGTGCAGAACGTGGGGTATGAGGACAAGCACACAAAACAGACTAAGATGGATGAACTAGAGAGGAAGGAGAAAACACCAGGGTAGTGAGTGATATCTTGAAAGTCAAGGGAAAAAAGGATTATGGAGGAGAGAGCTTTTCATTGGGGAAAAGATTGTTGATAGATTCAGTAAAATGAGATCCAAGAAATTATATCTAGATTTACTAAAGTGAAAATCAGTGGGAACTTTGAGAAAACCAATTTTGCCATAGTGATGGGAGTGAAAATTGCTGGAATGAGTTCAAGAATAAATGGAAAAGAAATTTGAATCCATGAGCAAAGACACTAGATAGTTTTTTCTAGGCCATCGTACCTAAGTGGCATGATCACGGATGCTCTAATATTATTCTTGTTTAGCTATATATTTTCAATCACTATACAATAATTACATAGTATATGTTAACACTTTAAAGGTTTCAAAATTATATACATATGACATTTTTCAAAATGCCAGAACAAGGTATTAAATTACAAATTCACAAAAATTCTAGAATTACAATACCCTGTGAACATTTCTAGATTATATAAGCTGATTATCATTTTGCTCATACTTATAAAAAAGACCACAGAAAAACTAAAACGTTTAAAGGCAGTATTTTTGCCTTAGAAAAATCATCCAACTGCAGGGTATTTTATGCTCATCAAATATACAAAACAATCACTTTTACTAAAATACTGATTCAATGACAGGAATAAAAGGGGAAAATTCAGAAAATAATCTCATTTTTAAACTGAATTTTTTAAGCTATATAAGGTCACTGTTGAAAATACAGTATGATGCATACTGACATATATTTATTTCTTTTAAAAGGAAGGTTAATGGCATGCATTCAGGGTATCTTTACAAAGAAGATTCCCTGCATTAGCAGCCCCTTGGATTGGCACAGGGGTCAGCAAATTAGTGCATTGGGGCCAAGTCAAGCCCACTGCCTGTTTTTGCAAGTAAAATTTAATTGGGACACCACCGTGTCTATTCATTTACTGTCTATGACAGTTAGTGGACTACAAGAACAGAGACCCTGTGGTTCACGAAGCCTAAAACATTTACTATCTGGCTTTCTACAGAAAGAGTTGGCCAACACTTCGTTAGTAGATTAAAGATGCTTTGATGTACTTTAGTAAGTTTTACCCAAAATACAGAAATGTTTATATGGGATATGGATATGCAATCCCTTGGCAATATTTACATTAATGTGAGGATCTAATAGGTGAGCACTGATGCATTGAGAACAAAGCCAACAATTGAATAACTAGTAATTTTGTTGAGAACAAGGTAGAGCTGCAATGTAGCATGCAGCCTCCTTTTGAACCTCAGCAGATATTACAAGAATTCTAACACAATTTGCTTCAGTTGTATCATCAAACTAAATGCTTTAAATATCTGTCAATTGTGAAACAATCAGTACACCACAGATCTAACCTCATTGTTTAAATGGGTGCATATGACATTATTATATGGATATGACAATGTAACTATTTCCTTATTGATGGGTATTTAGACTATCTCGAAGTTTTTGATATGATGATATCACAGTAACTATCTTTAATATACATATATATGCAACACACTTGTATAAATATTCTGAACACAAATATATTATGTATCTTTAACATCAGCTATCTATTTTATATATATGTTTGCTTCTTGTATGTTATATATAATATAGAATAAATGTTCTTAACTTGTATGTGTTTATGTGTGTTTCCACAAGTCATGTTTTCCTGTAGCATCTAGTCCCAGATCCTAAGTTTCTGGTAGGCTTAAAGGAGTGACATATTTGAAATGTTGACACATGCTACTAAATTACACTTCAAAAAGCATTTCTCAATTTTATTTACTAACAGTATATGAGAATGCATTTTCCTCACATTTGCCAACACCGCTAATCTTTTTTTTCATAAAATGCCAATATGATTGGAAAATATGTTATCTCATTGTTAATGTGCATTTTTCTGATCACCAAGTGAGGCTGACCATACCTAAGAAAAGCATAAAATGTGTTAATCATGAATATTAGTCCAATTAGAATTAATTTTATCATACAGCAAAATTATCTACTGTTAAATATTGCTACCGGCTTACCTATCACACACTTCATTCTCCATCCTAGGAAATTGTCGGCTGTCAGTTTTTCCACTCTTTTTTTCTTGAAGTAATGCGTCATCATCACTGTCCTCAGCAGCAGCATCATAAAGATTTTCTGATACTACCATTTTATTGCTTTTGTGCTTCTCCCTTTCTCCAACCTTTAATGAAAGTTTGATAGTAAGAATAATTGTTATTACCTTATCAATAAAAATAACATTTTCTCTTTCCATTGATTTTATCACTTGACTTACCTTGTCGTATTTTTAATCATTAAATATTTTGTGCTTACTTTAACTTTATTATTGTACATAGTTATCATGTAATTATAATTATTATAGTATTATTGAAATTTTTGTAAAGTCTACTTCATTTATGTTTGAGTGAATGAAACAGAATTTCCCCAAATTTCTAAAAGGGCCCTTCTTAACTTTTTGCTGTTATTCACATCCACTCTTCTCTGGCTAATAGGAATTTCCACCCTCATTTGACTGGCAGAAACAGAAAGAAAAAGGCAAAGACATAAAACATATCTGCTTCTGTCTTATCACCTGGATTTTACATTAAATACCCAGATTCAGAGGACGCAACATTGTAAGGCTTTGGGAAGAGAAAGGAAGCTTTCCTTTTTCTGCACCAAGTTAATCTTTTGCTCACTACCTTTTATCATTCTTTTTTTAATTTGGATAGAGAAATATCAAAAGATGAAGATGAAGATGAAGATACTCAAATATATGTGAACCAAGTTTGTCACCACACAAGGAGCAGAGTGTAACTGCTCAGTTGCTAGAATGAAGTTTTGAAAAATGAGATGCTTCCCAAATTTCACATTCAAAACAATTTTATATACAATTTTATATACAATTTTATACCTGGAGGATGTACAGTGTAAGTAATTATCTACTTTAGCTCCATTATCTACTGATAATTGGGGTAAAATCAAGAAAGATTAAATGATTCATTCAAAGCTCCTAAAGTGGCATTACCTAGCATTTTACGGCAAAAAAAGAGATGATGCAATTGCATCATGCCGAATCAGATAAACTACAAGATTAAACTAGTCAAACTAGTCAGATAAATTAACTACATGACTTTAGCAAAATAACTAAATGCCTTAGTTGGGGGCAGGCCTCATCTACAGTGACATTTAAAAAAGAGTATCTCTAGATTTTTGTCTAGCTTTAAAATTCAATGTACAGAATTTACCTTTCCACTTCGGAGTCAATTACTATATTTTTGGGTTGGGATTTTTCTACTTATATGATAAAATATTACTTGTGAAATCTTATACCTTATTAGCAATATAATGTAAATGTCTGATTCAACAAACATTTGAGAGGGGTGATTTTAAAAACTACCTGGAAGTATATATATTTCTGGTCAATAATATTTAAAGTGGCCATGATGGAATTTTAAGTTCCAACAGTTTGAGTCAAAAGGATGATCCTTGCACACATAAAAGCACATTAAACAAATTTATTTGGCTGTGCATATTTGTTGCAACTATCAAAGTTAGACACAAATTTATCTCTTCTCAGTCACTGCTTCCTTCCCATTGTATTTTCATTTTATTGTTCAAATAAATGCAATTCATCTTTAAGTCACTAGAGGGTAAAAAAAATCCTAGATCTTGTTACATACTTTTATTAACTTATTTTACACTTATTTTTGTTCAGAAGATTATGTGGTACATGAATAAAAATTAGCTTCCCAGTCTTTATGCCTCTTGGAAGACTGATGATAGAGAAACTTAGGTTGATTAAGGAATAATGATTATGAAAAAGTTATTCTGAACACCTATTATTTAGATAACGGATATAATCTATTTCTATATACAACTACATCTTTAGATAACTCCATTTTACCCATGAGCTTTTTATAAGTAGGAAATCAGAATGGATTCAGTAATTGATGAGGAGAAAATAGAGAGTAGCATTTAAGTATTTTTTCTAAAGATTGCTAACTGGGGAGTACAGCACTTCAAATTATTAGGATCCAAAATCAACATACCAATTAAAAAGAAAAGCAATTTCTTAAATTTTAATTCAAATTATATACCATTATATAATAATGTCATGAATCTAGATGGACTATATGCTTAAGACTAGTTGTCATATAGTCTTTTTAGAGAAGTCTCAGAGAAAGGGCTGAGATCAGATGCAGGGCCTTGCACAGTCCATGTAGGTGTTAAAGTAAATAATCCTTAGGCAGAGGGGCTGCAAACCACATGCAAGAACCAGCTTCAACTAGCTTGTCATTATTATTTCTGTCATTTTACATGCAATTTGGCCAATTATTACATCATTTACATGGAGTTTTAAAACTGCTCCACCCTTGAAATCACCATGACAGCTCAAAGACAACCATATACAGTATTAAAATGAGAGTGAACCCAATTTTAGGAATTACTACTCAAATTCTTACCAAAAGTCAGCCCCTTAGTCGTGAATATTCTTCCCCTCAATTAGTAAGACTTCACCAGAAACCACCTCCTCCTGATGCTGATGCTCTTTTCAAGCCTACCTACTCTCTTATTCTTGAGAGAGTGCACTGTTGCTTTCAATCATTCAATAAAAAGCTTCTTGCTTGACTTACATGGTCCATCCTCAAATTCTTTTCCTCGTTAACACCAAGAACTAGGAAAAAACCCCTCCACTCAGAGTCCACTAACAGTCTAACGTCTACAAATGACAGTGAATTTAAAAATATAATAATATTTCATGATTTTCCACATTAAAAAAAGCTGGAAAGTTGTTTGCACCCTAACACAAAAGGTCCCCTTCTTAAAGGTATGATTCTCTCAATAGACAGTAGGGATGACTTTATGACCCTATTCTCACCCTAGACATAGACAATGAAGTCAATTAGAGATCACAAGGCAAAATAAAACTTTAATCATGGCATTAATGACTGATAATATAAAACTGAAACTTCTGAACCATGGGCAATTCCTTTGACATGAATCCAATTCAGTGGTCATCACTCTTAAATTACTCATAATTTCTGTTGCTTATAATTCAATATTTGATGTCACCCTCTTTATCATGTAAGGAGGTTATAAATATGGAAGATCAAACAAAATTCTGAAAAACATATGCCTCAATTCCAAGGTAAACATTAGCTGTAAGTTACCAGAGATTCTAAGAATGTTTTAAATTTTATAACTACTTTAAATGGGGGTTGGTAAACTCATAACTAATGGGTGCGGAGTGCACTGCATGGGGGATGGGCACACTTGTAGCTCTGGCTTGGGTCATGCAAAGGCATTATATGTAACCAAAATGTTTGTACCCCTATAATATTCTGAAAATTTTTAAAAGAAAATAAATAAATCAAACTCTTGCTCTTCACTAATGATATGATATTATATCTAGATAACCCCATGGGCTCTTCCAAGAGACTCCTTGATTTGATAAATGAATTTGGTAAAGTCTCAGGTTATAAAATCAATATGCACAAATCAGAGGCATTCATATATGCCCAAAACAGTCAAGCCGAAATTCAAAGCAAAAATGCAATACCTTTTACTATAGCCCCAAAGAAAATTAAATATCTAGGAATATATTTAACAAAAGATATGAAAGACTTATACAAGGGGAATTATGAAACATTAAAAAAAGAAATTGTAGAAGATGGAAAAAGATGGAAAAATCTGCCTTGTTCATGGATTGGTAGAATCAATATCGTTAAAATGTCAATATGACCTAAAGCGATCTACAGAATAAATGCAATCCCCATCAAAGTAACATCATCATTCTTTACAGACTTAGAAAAAATAATTTTTCACTTTGTATGGAACCAGAAAAGACCTCATATAACCAAAGCAATCTTAAGCAGAATGAACAAACTGGGAGGCATCAGTCTTCCAGACTTCAAGTTGTACTATAAAGCAATAATCAATTCAGCCTGGGACTGGCACAAGAACAGAAGCATTGATCTTTGGAACAGGACTGAGAATCCAGAGATGAAACCATCTGCACATGGTAACCTAATCTTTGATAAACCAGACAAAAATATACACTGGGTGAAAGAATTTCTTTTCAATAAATGGTGCTGGGAAAACTGGATAGCTACATGTAGAAAAATGAAGCTGGATCCCTACCTCTCACCTCTCACAAAAATACACTCAAGATGGTTAACAGACCTAAACCTAAGGCAGGAAACCTTAAGAATCCTAGAAGAGGA